>QTSX02002248.1:0-259322 GCA_014839935.2 Entomophthora muscae
TATTCTTCCAGGGCTACAAGGTGATTGCATAGCCTTCCCTGTCATCTAACCAAGACTTAGTACAAATCCAATCCTAAGGTTAGGATTTCCCGTTGTGGGTCTGTACCGCGCCTCAGAACACAACACACTTGCATTGCACTAACTCTGTTCTTTGATCCACAGGGGCAATCACAACTGCGGTGCACAACAGGTCCATTGTTACTCTGTTGCTGGAATGTGTCCATTTTGATATAAAAATGAAATAAAATTAAAACAGTTTATATATAAGCCATTTATTATAATTTTTATCTCTTTGTATATAGTAGCATGAAAGCTAGTAGAAACTACCGTTTATTTCAAATGAGATTTTTAGATTTCTATATTAATTATTTTTGGTTGTAAATGTGCAATTTTGATTATGAGTTTGGATAAATTTGATATTTTTATAGATTCTAATCCCAAAACAACACTCAGAATATTTATTTCCTTTTTGTATTCTAGATTGCATTCTTAATTAGGACAATTAGGTAACAGTATTATTAATTTATTCATGTGTTTTTATATTTGATATTTACATTGTCTGTTTCAGTTTCTATTAAGGCTTGTTGTTGGATCAATTTTGTGACTGAGTTTCATATGTTCACCAAAAACATAGTAAACATACTAGATTGGTTCTGTGACTGAAACTCGTGTGTTCTATTGTTTGGTACACTTGTTGAATTGTTAAGCATTTGCCCCCAGTTTGAGTAGGCCATTGTATGACTGGACATTTTTGCCAAATAGTACTCATTTTCTGTGAAATCATCTTCTATTTAGATCTATCAAGTTGAAATACGTTTTGTGACTGAGTTCATGCGTTATAAACTGAATAATATATATTTTTCTTAACAGGTTTGAAAACTACTGTACTGGAAAAAACACCTGGGTCAACCCCCAGGAAAATCTTTTACCTGAACCAGGAAGCCCCATAGCTCAACTTAACTAATTAAACCCTGAAACCAAGATGTATCAAGCTCACAGGTAGGCAAGTGCCTCACACTGCAGTTTAGTGTGTCAATGTGCAAGTCCTTGTGGTTGTAAGGGACCCTCTTTATAGAGAAAAATACAGTTGGGGAATCAAACAAGGGTCCATTACTCTCTACAACAGGAGATAGCTCTTCAAGCTTTAGGGTAGGGGTTGGACAAGGACCAGGGAAGCACAAGGTAGCTGAACCCTGAGACAGGATACAAGGCAGGAACAAGGAGAGCCAGATAGTGACTACAGACCACAAATAGGGGATTCCAATCATCTGAACTAGAAGATACTACTAAACAATCAAGTGAATTTAGGGCAAGATTGCTTTATTGTAGAAATAAAAGTTAATCAAACAATTAACTTGGGATTAGGATGGGAGTTCTTATACTAGGGGGGTGGAATTGGGAGTACAGACTTAATGAGTTTGAAACCCAGGTGGAATTCCTCACATGCAGTGGCAGGAATTATGATGCAGAGTATTTTTAGATGCATTATAGTATGAGTTCTTTGCAGGTTTTACTTGCATCTGCATTGATGTGGGGCATATAAACAATTAATTGACAATTAATTAAGTTGCATTAACTTAGATCATCCAAATTTGGGAGTTGGAATAGGTCTTCAACTATTGGATAACTGTGGTCAGAGAAGTGATTCCTGGCAGTTATACATCCAATTGAGTGACACATACTCAATTTATTCCTTTGGGAGGGTACAATAAAAACTCAGAGATGTATCAAGCTGGTTAATGTGGTTATACACTGTTGCTTTCTCATAGTTCTCCACTGTGAACGTTTGGCTAATACATTACTAGTAAAAGAGCAGGAAAAAGGATGGTGGGTAATGCCACACTTTCTGAGGAAATATGGTGCTTAAATAACCATCAGGTGTCACTGTAGGACAGTAATAAATTTCCTCTGGGGTTGGTCTCTTCAAGCCTCCCTGAGTCCTTTGGGCTAAATCTTTGTGTGGCCACATGAATAATGTGCTGAGGCCTTAACTCATATGAAAACTGGGGTAACCTTTTTTCTACAGAACTCAGGGTAGTGTGTTCTATCCCAAATGTCCTTGTCCACCTGCAGTTGAGCGCTCTGAGGGTTCTTTATCATCATGGAAAGAACATAACTCAAAGATGAATAAGTTGATTTCACTGCTAAGATATCATGGTTGATAGATATCAAATAATCAACATCTTCAACCTGGCTTGGGATAACATTTTTATTAAGAAAAATTCCCCCTAAACACTTCATATTGACCCATATATTCCCTATTCTAAAGTCAAGCCATCACCTAACCCTTCTTTCACTCCTGCAACTCTGCTGAAACAGCAAAACCAAGGCATAAAGTTTACCAGCAAGCACACTAACTGAACCCAGGACACTAAACTGAACTAATAAAGACCAACAAAGCCATACCACCCCTGTATTGAATCATGACACTTGTGGCTGTACTTAGTCACTCAGTATATTTAGCCAAACAAGTACACCAATATCCATTTATAATCTGTTCCACCTTATTACAGATCTTAAATGGATAAGTTTATGGGGCCCTTTGGGTAAAGATCCCTAGATAAGCTTAGTATCTATTCAAGATAAACAATAAGATATCTGGTAATTAGTTGGGCTTTGCTAACTGGCAAGATAAAGGCAAGATTAGAAAGATTGATTGTATCAATCTGGGAGACTATGTAAATTCACTCCACCCTTTGTCCCTGGATAGAACTATCTTCCCTTGGAGCACCAAGAAATCTGCTTGGATTCAAGAAAAACCCCTTAATTCTCTTGGGGATTTAGCCCACACAATTGACAAGAAATTTGTCCTGGCATACCCTTCTCAGGTGGCAACCACTAAAAATCAGATTTATATTCCTACCTGGGAGGAATATCTAATTAATTTAGAATATTTTTTGGCTTGGGCTTTCCCACATTTAAACCAAATTAAGTAGAATCAATCAGGCCACACTACTGTGTAATCAAAAAACCCCAATCCTACTGGACTAGATGCTGACTTGAACCACTCCATTAACACAAGTCAATCAGAGTTAAAGCCATAAATTATTTCAAACCCCTACAACTCAATGGAATTGCCTTTGCAAAAATTTTCTTGTAGCCCATTAAATCTAAAACTTGAGTCAGGTGACTCCTGAATCTAATCCTGTCCCTTAAAGCAAGACAGGGGACTGAAAGTCCCCTGCTTGATCATTCTTAAAAATAAAGGTTTAGCTTTAAACAAAAACAACTTTCTAAAATTTTAGATCTCTTTGGTGACCTTTGTTTATTTATAGTTAATACTAGTTTTGTGCTTTCCTTACCTTATTCCTTGCTCCCTGGCCCCCAGCATTTTTTTGGAGCCCCTAGAGTTATTTGTTAGTGTTGAAGTCAAAGCTTACCGCTCTTGTTTTCAAGAAATTGACCCAGACTTTAAAATTAGTATTTAAACCTTTAAAATTGCCTATTTTAAGTTTTTTTTGCTCTTGCTCTAGTTCCTGCTCAACTATATGCTCAAGAAGCTTTCTATCCTGCTTTTGAAGGCTATAGTATACAGCTGATGTTCCCCTTTTTGCCCAAGTAATTTTAGAGATTTCCTGCTTGGTTTGGTGCTTCCTTTTGCCTTGTGTTTCCAAGACTTATCTACAATTTATTGGGCTCCCTTTTAAAAACAATAATGTTAGCCTCTTTAATTAAGCTTGTGGCTTTTATCCTGGCCCCTGCTTTAGTGATGATTTGGACTACTTCCCCAGACCTTTGGGATCATATTTCCCATTTATTTTACTTCATAGGGAGCAACCCTACACAATTCATGTATCTTTTTGAGGGCATCCCCAAATAGGCTCAGGATATTCTTGCCACTAGTGAGAACGTTGTAAGAAGTCTTGCTTGTGACAATCTTGAGTTGTCAGCCCTTGAACCAGTCCCCTTGATGTCTCCAAGTTTGGCTTCCCTAATGTATCTCCTCCCTGAGGAACCAATTGCCCAGGTCCAATAAAAAGATCCAGGCATCCAAGAGCACGCTCCCAAGCGCGCCTGCTGGTTGCTTGGTGGGGTATTTCTGATGAGTTTAGATTCCTACTTTCCCCACCTATCTGCTGTGTCCTCTTTTTGGACACCAATTTGAGCATCTATACCAGTCTTTCACTGGATGGTGTCCTGGTGGATCCTTCCCCTGGGATGGGAGACAAACTTAGTTAGTTTAGCCTTACTCTCTTACAGACTAAGTGTCTTGTAATTGGATTAATATTCCAGGAAGGTTAATTGATTAAATACCCAGGAATATGATTAATTTGGGTTTAACCATCAGATCTAATGGTCTTGAATGTTTCAAGAATTATGGTCAAGGTTAACCAAAATGTAATGTTGAATCCAAGTTCCCAGACTTGCCTGCCAACATATCTTACAATACACAGGGGGGCACTCAATGAGTTGTCCCTTGACGTATCTAATGACATGGACCAGCCTGATAGCAATATTGAACTGTGGGCACTTTCTCTTAATTAGGAGCGCTATCAATTTGACCTGCTGATCCTGCACAAGTTATTCCTTGGTTTTAAACCTTACTTGGAACATACCACCCCTTGTGTCCCAGTGGCTTTCCCCATATAGTATATTAATCACAGTATTCTATAATAAACAACACATTATTCTTATTATTACTGTCCTTTCTATTGAGCTGTTGTCTTCCCCAATCCAAATAATGAAACCTCATTGGTTCAGTTGCAACAGTAACCCTTTAAACTGTGGCTTAAAAGCTGTGGTGACACTTGGTTTGAGTTTCAAAGCATTTAGATGGGTTCTAAATGCAAGAAAGTCAATTAGTGTGAGAATGGCCTACTGTAGACAATGGTGTATAGGCATTAAGGATTGATTGGCTGGCTCCCAGATGGAACAATGATAGCTTGAATCAGGAATACCTAGATCCAACAGGGTCCAGCGCCAGAAGCCTGTAATACTTCAAGCCATCAGAAGTACATGTCTATGGAATTGACTGGATGATTCTGGGATATACTAGGGCACATAAGTTAAGAGTATGAAGATCTTTTGGAAAAAGATCTTAATCAAATGCCACTGTTATATCATATATCTCACATTAGGGATCCTAATGAAATTCTTGAACCAGAGAGGGTTTCATCTAAATATGCCCTGTATGGTATATAAATGAAAACAAGCATGATAAATAAACCACTCTAGTCAATATATGAGGCTTCCCCCACCCTATCCTTTTAAGTTTATGGCTTCTCAGTTATCTTTTGTTAAGCAAAGTTTAATGTATTAATAATGAAAACAGCTGCTGCTAGAAAAGAGGTCCCAGAAAATTCCTTGGGGATGCATGAGAGGATCTTGAAGTGGGTAAGACATTCCTGAAGGGATCACTAGTTAAAGTCAAAGCTGCACACAGAGAACTCTACTCTGAACATTTTGCAAAAAAAGGGGCACCTTACAGGGCAACAGAGTTTACACATGGGACTCATGGGACTTGTTGCTAGGGTTTGATGAGACCTTCAAAAAATTAGGATGCTGATAAAAGGGAAATCAAATGGCTTAGACTTTGTTGTAAGTTGCGCCATTAATGCTATTTTGATATGGCCTTCAAATAATGATAGTTGCAAAGATTTGGCTGGTTTTGCTTTTGAGTTTGGGAATTCCTTGTTTTCTGTAAATGGGTCTGTGTCAATATCCACCCATTCCAATACACCATACCTGCCTTTGACTGATCCTGGTATGAACTCATCCCAATGTGACCCCTTCTGCCACTCTGTCTACCTAATGAGTGATCACTGACCCTTGTCTACTATTTAAGTAGAATCATTTCTCCTAATAAAGACAAGTTTATCCACATTTGCATTGGCTTTAGTATTCTTCAAGCTTTTTCCTTTCCTTTTTGAAAAAAAGGACTATCACATCTTCTATTCCAGAAAATTAAGATAGGTGCCCTTAATTTTGCCCTGAAGGCTAACCCAAGGCTAGTTTTGAACCTCAAATCTTTTGTTACAAAAATTTCCCGCTGTGTCCTCCTGGATGCTGTCTCCAGGAGCCAAACACAACAAAATGGTGCTCACTACAGGGGCTACAAGCCCCTTGGTTACCCTGTTCCCACGTGCATTATATGGTCCTTCACTCTTTGTTTCTGAAGTACACAAGTAACCTAAAGTTTCTAGTCCTCCTCTAGAAGAAGACATCAATGATGCCCCCTCAACTCCTATGGTACTGGTGCTGTCTCCCGGGCCTACATGGGCCCCCTTCCAGCTTTCTCTCTTAGCTACAAGCAAGCTTGTGCTGCTGTCTGCTCTCTCCTCCACTCCGGTACTGGGGCAATGCACACTATTCCTGGTCTCCATCCTGGGTACGCTTATGAAGACTTATATTTTCTTCCCTTTGGACTTTGGTCTTCCCCCCATATTGATGGAGTCTATGGGTACTATTGGCGTGTTAGTCAACCAGTTTATTCAAACTTCTCTGGTTCAACATCAACTTGCATTAAGATCCCAGAACCAGCTTCTAAATGCTGTTGCCACCAATGTATCAAACAACCATGTTCAAAATATGGAATATCAAGAATAGTCCCATAGATTCTTTGCGTGCATTTTGAATAACCAGCATGATTCACTGGCCTCCCAACAATACCTAACCTTATCTCTGAACTCCCTTTACTCCTCAATCACTGGATATATCAAGGATCAACTGTGAAAATTGAATGAGCATCAAGAAATGTGGCATGGTCAAATCAAGACCTCTCTTCTAAAACATTATCAAGATTTTGAGACTCTGGTTACCAAACTCAACCAATTTTGGGAGCATATTAATTCTCAGCTTGAGCTGGTTGGGACCCATGTTGATACTTGGGGCTGCCACCTGCAACATCAATACAGACTAGATAAGGCTGCATTAGGCAACACTCTGTATCAAGTACAAAATTATGTGGACAATAGAGTAGCATCCATTGAAGTGACTCCTCCTGATCCTCCTGTTGAGGTCCTGTCTGACTTTGAAGCCCAGGTATGGGAAGCCATAGCTGAGTCCAAGGCCACTAATTGACGTCAATATTCTGCTCAGAACCCTCATTCATTCAAACCTATGCCTGACCCTTGCATTGCCTTGCCTTGCTCACTGACCAAGTAGCTACATTGTAAGGAGAAATAAAGTATTTGAGACAACACCTCTCTAATCCTGATGATTTGTCCTCTGAATATGAAGGGGAGGAGGAAGCTGAGGTCACTAGTACTCCTGCTCATGGCAATCATGGTTGTTGCCCTGGCTTGGAAGGCCAACCCTGGGTCAACTGCGCTCTTGCCTTGGATCATCTTTCCAAAGTAAAAAAGGATGTTGCTGATAGGCAGGACACACTGAAACAAGAAGTAAAAAATCTCTCTTGCTTGGCCGAGACAATGAATGAACAGATTATCCCTTTGGTTGCTCAGACTACTTCTCTGACCACCTGCCTCAATGGGATTGCTGGCACCTTATTGGTGCAACAGATTAAGATTCATTAATTTGGAACTGCCACCGCTACTTCTAGAGATATTAGTGGGAAAAACAGCTCTACCTTGGATACACTAGAGGAAAGCCTTCAACTTCTCTGGGCTAGACAACCTGCTGCTGAATCTGAGTTTGAGGGCAACCCCCACATTAACATCCTCAACCCAGGTGACAACAGCCAATCCACCTTGTTGTCCATTGATCCCAACTATAACCCTTTATTCAAACAGATATTTGACCCTAAAACCTCTACCATTGCTGCCTTCCTGACAATTTATAAGACTACAATGCATAGGGCCACCAATGAACTTAAGAAGGAGCATATTCTTACCTGTCTGCATCTCACGTGCCAAGAAGTTGTGGTCCCCAAACTCCCTACAATTGTCACTTGGGAGGACATGAAGTGCCTCTTAATTGAGGAATTTGGCGGAGATCTCAGCTTGAAATTCAAGAAGAATGCATTTATGCACATTGCTTTTAAGCCTAAGGAGACCCTAGCTAGATTTTCCAATTGCTTCTACATTGAAGGACAACAGTTAATCACCAGTTATCAGTTAACTCCCTGGGAAGCTTACACAGCTTGTTCAAACACTTTAAAGGTGAACCAACTCCTATGTCTGCACTTTAAGGCCCATAAAACTTCCCTTACTTGAATGAAGAGTATCAAGACCCTCTTGCAAGATATGCACTTGACCCATGGTGGTACTGTGGTACGCAAAAATAAGGCCAACAATGCAGGAACCACCTCCTGTACCCCACACATTATGACTCTGGGCTCAAGTAGACAATCTAAGAGGCAATGATGTCATAACTGTGGTCAAATAAGACACCACTCATGTACCTGCACCAACCCTCTAGTAGAGGGTTGCAAACCAAATAAGCAGGTGGGAAAAAAGAGGTCAGCTTAGAGGCGGAGATGCTCTCTGCTGACCAATCTCCTCCGCTTCTCCTGATCCCTCTTCTGATGAGGAATCTTCCCCCTTGGCTGGCCCAACTATCCTTCACCTGTTCCACAATTTTTCCAGTGATTCTGAACCCAAAGAATCTGATTGCAATGAGTCTGATGGTTATGGTTACTCTGTGCTAGCAGCCCCACAGACAGTTTCTGTCCCTTACAAGCTATGTTCAGGGAAAACTACAACTATTACTCACCCAACCTCAAGCAAAACTAAGGCCATAGTGGCTTGTCCTTACTTAGCACAGTCCCATTGTCCCCCTGTCTTGGTAGATTCCTCTAAAGAGGCTGCTGAACTAGCAGAGGCTCTCTTTCAGAATGTGACCACATGGTTCATTATTTTTCTTGTTATGCCTAAGCGCTGGACTGATTATTTTATAACTTAATTACATTATTTATATTCAAATTATTCAGAAAGGTTAAAATACAATCAATGTCAAATCTTTAATTGATCTTGGGCTTAGATATTTTTAAAAAAATAATTTATCAATTTTAGAATTGAAAATTGCACCTTATAATATTGCTGGAAATATCATAAGTGCTACTACATACTACAAGTTAAAAACATTTATGATGAGTTGCATGGGAGAGTAATAGCAGCCCCAAAGCTATAAATGCTATTACCCTATCTTTGGCTCATCATAAATATTCTTAGTTTGTTTCAGAAAAAAGGTTGTTGTTTTTGAAAGACTGATAACTCTATTTAAAATACACCCTCTAGTAAGCTGCCCTACTTCATGAACTTGCTCTAATGCACCACTAGCATCTTCTGATATTTTTGTTTCTCTGGTATCATCACATAATTTCAAATGATAAGTTATCTCAGAATATTCTGAGAAACTTCAAAATGTTAAAGGTGAAGTATACAACTTCCCATCTTTCATAAAATATGAAAGATTAATGCGCAGATTTCTAACTTTGAGCTCTTTCCTTATAGGCCTAACTTTTCTCTCATAAATATAAAAGAATGACTTTTGAGAAATATTTGAGCCTGATAGCGCTGATTTATATAATTTTTTCTTTTTTCTTCTTGCTCAAAAATATTTTTAATATCCTTTATATTCTTAATATAAAGCTGATTTTCTTTCTCTTTTAATGTTTTTGATATTACACCAAAGTGACCATCAACAATGCTTTTTCCATGACATTCTACAAATCTATTGTATTGATTAGACCCTTTAATGTATTGTGATGCCTCTTTAAATAGATAATATAAGAATTCATAGGATCTAAAATGGTTTCTATTATCTGTCCATACTTTGATATTCTTTATTTTTTTTAAACTTGTCTGATTTAAGAAGACTTATTAGACATTCACCTGAAAACAAAGAATCATGAGACAATATTTGAGATAAAAAATCATGGTATTCATATTTAACTTTATTGTTTTCTTTAAATACCAATGCAAACCCCAATAAAGAAATAGGTCTTTTAGAATAAAAACAGTTATTGGTTTCAATTGGACCACCACCAACTTTTAAATTCTCCTTAAAATCTATAACTATAATACATGATTTGTTATCTAATTAATTGATATCTTTCTTATATTCCCTATTTTGATGAGCATAAAAGACTTGGCGCTGATTAATAGCTTTTAAGTTACTGTTTATAGATTCTGGCAATAATAATTTTTTAATCTCACATTCTTCTTTTCTTTTTTCTAAGGATGATTTTAAGTTACAAATATTACACATGTCAGTTTGTTTTTTACTCTTGATTATATTTTTTGGTATTAATTTATAATAAGTTGAAAGTGATATTGAAATTTCATTTTTTATTTTCATATTTTCATATATTTCTTTTTTTGTTTTTAATAGAGAATATTTTATTTCAGTTGAACATTCATTCATTTCTTTTTCAATGTCTTTATAAAAATTTTCTGGTGCTTTTTTTGTAAACTGGCTTGTTTCAAAAGAATTTTCATGTAGGTTTTTAATTATTTTTTTGGCTTTTTTTATTTAAGCTTACATTTTTATTTTTATTTATTTTTCTTGAGTATTCAAACTCACTTTTGGTTATATTAAATCTCATATCAGTAAGCTCTTTTAAAGAGTAACTGGAAGTAACCAGAGATCTCAAGGCTGGGAGATGCTTTTGGGGAGCAGATTTCAGAAGATTCTTTAAGCTATCAATTATCCCATTTAGTTTCTGATTTCGAATTAAAGGAATGAACTATGTTTTTCCAAACTCAGTTTGAGTGAGGAAGTTATTGATGAAGAAATTAAGATTGCCTCCAGAAACAAAGAGGAATGCTTTCTTTAGCATAGAAATTCTTTCTCTTTTTGTTGATGCTCCCAATGAGGAAAATGGCTGCATGGCAGAGGTGAAGTTAACATATTCCATAATATTGGATTTATGATTGATGATAAAGAGATGCTTTGTAGAGATGCCTTGCAAAAGAGTACTGGTTGGAGGGATGATATCTTTTTGTAAAGATAGTTTGAAGTAAATCTTAGGTGGTGCTTTATCTCTTATATATCAAGCCTTATGACACCATTCTGAAAGAAATGATGTGATAGCTTTTATTAAAATTTCAACTTAAATTTATATTCCTAAAATAAATGAAATACCCAGTTTTCATGCACAAGTGATATATGTGGAGCAGCTAAGCATCATTGTTACATAATATCCTCTTTGTAATCAGTGTGAATAAATTAAAATGATGTATTAACTTAATTACAACTCTTCTGCATATTTTTAAAATAATAAAATATTAAGGATTTTTATTTAAAAGATGCTTAATTTGAGGTTTGCAGCTCACTTGAACCTCAAAATTCATCTAAACAGCAAATAAATTAACGTCCTAACTTCAAACTACCTTAAAATCCTAAATAATTGAGCCTTTTAAATAAAATAAAACGCAAAAATAATGCTCTTGATCTTACCTTTAATTTAATCAAATAAAAAGTATACATTAATTAACGAAAACATTAACTTTTTAGCTTAAAGCAATCTATTTTATTTCATTATCAAAATAATATAATAAAATATGGCATATGCTCTTTTAAATTGCTTTTTCTTCAATATTTAATATAGCATACATATTAGTATTTTAACACCAATAGAAATATAAGATTATTAGCTTCATTTTGATAGTTTACAGTGTGGAAAAATATTAAATTATTGCTGAGTTATTACTGTTTTAAATATAAAAATTTGTAATTTGATTTTTTCAAAGTTGAACTGTGTTATGCTGTGACTTGGGCAGCATGTGTATTAGAAAACGGCCTAATCCCTAAAATAATGACCCATATCTCTCCCCTTGCAGACTGTTTATAAGAAAATTCCTGCCTTACAATGCATGATGGCCAAGTGGGAGAAAGACTTGGAAGCTGCTCAGGATGTTCTAGCTGCCTTGCCCCCCTTTGGGAAAGATACTACCCATGTGGAAGTATCAATCCAAAAGGTCAAAATCAAGGATATCCTGTACACGGGCTCTCCATTCAATGTGGTATTGTCCAAGCTAATGAAGAAGCTTAAGATGGCCCCTGACCTCAACTACACTCAATCATACAGTACTGCTGGCAAAGCTCAGACTTGGGTCATTGGTGCCTACTCTGCTCTGCCAATGAGGTTTGGGAAGCTTCTTATTGCTTCCCCTGCTTTTGTCTTAGAAAACAAAAGCTACAATCTCCTGGTTGGTACACAATTCCTTCAAGAGTACAATGGGGTTGTGAACCTTCAAGATGGGTACCTTTTGCTCTTAGGGTATGAGATCCCCTGAATCTTTGAGGAACCCCCTTGTCTCCCGGTTAAATGCCTTAAGACTTGTGTGTTTGAGTACTCCACAGTTATCTTCTTGCTCAAGTACAGGACTCATTATTCCAATATGTGGTCCCCTCCTCCTTCCTGTCCTGCTGAGGAAGGTGTGCCTCTTCTTGCTCCTGCAGCTATCACCATACTGCCTGGCTTGCAAGTGATTATAGACTCTCAAATATCCTATGAACCACCCAAGAAATTATTCCTGGAGCTATAGTCACCTGATTCCCTAAGCCGTAGAAAGCCTAGGTTATGCCCTGGGATTTTAGACCAAACTCATAAAGAGCCTGTGCAGCTATTGTTGGCTAACCTGACTGCCCTACCTATGCAGATGACCAAAGGCTAGGTTGTCAGGCATGGTTGCATATTAGGCTCAGAGCAAGTGGCGTCCCTCTACCTGTTTGGAACATTTAATGATTTCAAATTACCTGAAGAAGACCCCCAGGTTCTCATCCTGTTCACCACTTCAGACTTCCCTCAGCTGTTGCCCATTCAACAAAAAGATGTTCTGGAACTGTTAGACCAGTGTAAGTATATCTTCACCTCTGGACCCACCAACTATGGCCTAGCTAAGGGAGTCATCCACCAGATAGACACAATTGACACCTCTCTCTTTTGTGACAAGCCTTATTGTCACAGTAGAGTGGAAGATGCCCAGGTCTCTAAGGAGCTTAAGCAGCTTCTAGATGCTGGGCTCCTAGCCCCCTCTCAGAGCCCTTGGGCCTCCCCATTGTTGATCCTAAAGAAGAAGGATGGAGGCCATCACATTTTGATGGACTACCACCATCTAAATTTGCTCACCAAAAAGGATTCTTACCCTTTACCTAGAATTGATGATGCTCTCAGACAATTAGGGGGATCAAAGTTTTTCTCTGCTATGGATCTTGTCTCAGGATACTGACAGGTTGACTTGTCTCCTGAAGATAGAGAAAAGGCTGTTCTCATCACTTCAGAAGGCCTATACAAACCCACTAGAATGCCCCAAGGACTCTTGTGACAGTCCACATGTTTGGTGGTTTGCAGGCGGGGCTAAGGTTGGCCAAGCAAAAGTTTGGTTGTTTGTTACAGGTAGAGGCCTAGTAGGGAATGATGGAAACTAGGGACAGTAAGGCCTAGCTAGTAGGTGTAAAGACTACTAGAGGCAGATGTTGCCTCCACTCAGCAGAAGATATTGGCTGCTGTGGGCTAGAATTCTTCACCTAGCAGGGAACTGTGGCTGAAAAAGGGTGAATAACAAGATAGCTAGCAGGTAACTTTGTCTGTTTGAGGTGGAGAAGGTTTTGGACCCCTTGCAGGTAACGCGGGCTGCCAGAGAGGGGAAGAGCTCTGAGGGCTCTATGTACCCTGATACACTTACAGGAGGTCTGTGAGCAAGCATCTTACCTAACAGACTGATAGGGTGTCCTTGTTTATGTCCCCATGGGAGCTTTGGGGGGGACCCAAAGTGATCATTGGAGGGCATAGATTTGCTTGGAGGTGTCATCAAGGCAGTTTGCTTGGGGAAGCAGCTGCAGAACTTGGTGTGATCAGGCCTCTGGGAAGTAGAGCTGAGTACTCTGCAACTTAAAGCCCAGAATTAATCACCTGGGTGAGGAAAATAACAACATAGGCTGTGAGGATCTATGGTTGGATGACCTAAGTGGAATGCCACTTGCAAGGGCCCAGTCAAATGCCAGTTCAATGTAGACTCATGCCTGGGTCTACAGGTTCTGGTAACAGGGACTGGGATAAAGAACCAAGGTGGTTCACAGAATCAGCAGAGAAGACTAGTGGGAGGAACTGTTTGATCACAGAAGAGGCTAGTTGAAGGACTGTTGGTTCATATTGAAGTTTGGAACCAAAATGGTTCATTGTGCAGGTGGAACCAAGATGGTTCCTAGTGAGGATAAGTTGGAGGGCTCAGAGATCATGATGTAGGAGTAGCTGGTCATGATAAAGAAGTAGCCAGAGGACTGATAAGCTGTTGGAAGACTGAAATGAGCTGTTTGTTGTATAAGATGGACTTATTGCTGGTTAAGTGGAAGAGCTGGAATATGAGCTGGATGAAGGATCAGAAGATGATGATGAAGAACTGGTGGTCTGGAGAAATGAGCCAAGATTTTTCCAAATTGGTTTCCCCAAAGTGAGAAAATGTAGAATGTTTTGCCTTGGTTTATTAGTAAAATCAAGAAAGAATGTGGATAGAAGTGTGGGTAAGATATTTGTTTATTAAGTTCCTAGGATAGATGAAGGTATGTTACTATGAGAGCTGGATACAAAGTTGTTTTGGTGGGACGTTTTCCTTAGATTTTACAAGATTTGTAAATATATGGGGAAAACGTTGAAAAGGTCCAGAAAGAACAGTTTAAATAGTATTCTACTATTTAAATTGGTTCAGGTTGAATGCAGGAAAGACTGGTGCCAGAATAATGGACTGGCTAACGCTTTGGTGCGTGAAGAGTTGTCAATTTGAGCAGTTTGAGCTGTGGAAATTATTTTCCTAGTTGGATTCTGGTGGGACTTCAAAAATGGTCTATTTATGCGCTCTGCATTCATTGGTTGAGTTCTGGCAGGTTTTCTGATGAAAATGATTGGTTGGAAGCCAAAAGCTTAAAGTATAAGCAAGGAAAAGTGAATTAATAATTTAAGCTTTTGAGAAAGTAAGTATGTAAGCTTAAGTTATTATAGAAAAAAGTGAGCAGCAATGGTTTAAGCTTCTGAAGAAGGTCATTTTGAAGGCGGAACCGTTGGGAAAAGGACACTATAAAAATGTGGCTAGCTGGAAAGTTACAGGGTCTTTTTGGAGGTCTTTCCAGGACTTTTTGAAGGTCTTTCCCAGGCCTTTTGAGTTTTTTGCCAAGAGGTTTTTGGAAGCCTTTTGATCACCAGCAGGAGCTTGATTGGACTGATAAAAGTGGAATACCAAGACCACCAAAGATATACAGAGAGCTGAAGCCCAAGATAACAGAGCAGGAGCCCAAGAATAAGGAGCTGGATCCTAAGTGTGGCACAGAAGTCTGGTTATAAGGCGCTGGAGTCCAAGTTTAAGGAGCAGGAGTTCAAGTTTAGGGAGCAGAAGTCCAAGACTAAGGTGCAGGAGTCCAAGGCCAAGTACAAGGATTACAAGATATTGTTAGAGGGATCCAAGTATTGGCAAATCCATATTGTTTCCTTGATCCCCTGGACCATATACCAGAAGGTTTCTAAGGGGATCTTCCTTCTAAGAGTGAATAAAATACCATTTTGACCCCTATACATATTTCTGAGATACATTTTCCCTTACTAGAGAATGACAATCCCTTCCAGACGGTCCCTGGCTACAATCCAGGACACACTTTGGGGACTGGTGGACAGGAACCCCACAACTCTGCAATGCCCCAGCTACATTTCAATGGGCTATGGACTCCATCCTACAAGACCTGAAACTCTCCTGCATCCTCGTATACCTTGAAAATATTACTGTGTTCAGCTTCACCTTCAACAATCATTTGGACCAACTCAAAGCTGTCTTCAGCAAAATTTGAGAGGCTGGCTTGAAACTCAACCCCTCTAAAGGCTTCTTCTTCAAAGAACAGCTTGAATTCTTGGACCACAAGGTCACCCAAACCGGAATACACCCTATGAATAATAAGGTGGAAGCCATTGACAAGATATTGACTCCCACAAATCTACAGGAGGTTCAAGTATTTCTTGGTATGATGGGGTACTATCAACAATTCATCCCTGATTTTGCTGAACTAAGCAAACCCCTTGTTCAGCTCCTTTGCAATGTATCCTTTGAGTGGACTGACAGTCAACAGCAATCCTTTGAGGCGCTGAAAGCCAAACTCAAAGAGGCTCCCATTCTAGTCTACCCTGATTACAATAAGGATTTTATCTTGTACACCAACACTAGTGGAGTAGCTGTGGGTGCCATCTTAGCCCAGCTTGATGATGAAGGCGTCAACTGACCTGAAGCCTATTCCTCCTGAGTCCTGAAAAAACATGAGAAGAACTATAGCGTCACTGAAAAAGAATGCCTAGCTGTTCTGCATGCCGTAAAACAGTTCCGTCACTACATCTATAGGACTCATTTCACAGTAGTCACAGAACACTCATCCCTTAAGTGGCTGCAGAAATTAAAGGAGCCCAAAGGTTGACTAGCCTGCTGGGTCTTACACCTGTGAGGATGTAATTTCACTATAGTACATCATCCTGGTGCATAACATCAGAATGTCATTGGTTTGTCAAGGATGCCTATTATAGCTATCCATCCTGCTGATGCTGATTGCCTATATGAGTTGATAGGATACCCTGACTCATGGGCCACTGAGCCAGAGGACATCCACTTGGCATTGCAAGCCCTATCCAAGGATACTGTGATTTGAGATAGACAACTCTTCAAGAAGGTCAACAACACCTATCTTCCCTAGGTCCACCACAGTATGAGAATAGCCATTATCCTCCAGGATTGCATTGATACTGGTCATGGAGGTACAGCAAAAACTCATGACTGGTTGTGCAAGAACTTCTAATGGGAAAACATATGCCTCCTAATACCTGATTTCCTCACCTCCTGTCATTCTTGTCATCTCCAACAACCCCAACCTTCACAATATCAGTTCAAGCTCATTCCTCCTAAGCATACCTTCTACACTGTGAGTATTGACGCTGTTGGGCCTCTCCTGAGCTCTAGGTATGGGTGTTAATTCATCTTAGTAGCCATTGACCACTTTAGAAAATGGGTTGAAGCCAGCGCAACCAAAGATATAACCGCCAAGACCACTGCTCATTTCTTGTTGCAAGACATCTTCTACCGTCATGGTTGCCCTCAAGTCCTGCTTTCTGAAAATGGGACCAACTTTAATGCTTGTCTCAAAACGTCCATTGTAGAAGCTATGGGTACACATCAATCCTTCTCTGCACCATATAACTCATCCACCAATGGGACTGTGGAACAAGAAAACTCCACTCTTATGTCCATCATGAGTAAGCTTACCCTCTCTGATGCCGCTAACTGGAATATGTTCCTCCCTGCTGCCCTCTTTGCATATAGACTCAGCAGACATTGGGTGACTGGCCAGTCCCCCTTTGCCATGTTGTACAGACAAGAAGCTACTACCCCCTCAATCTTGGGACCCCCATTGATTGAGGTTGATGCCTCTGATAATCCTAAAGCTTATGTAAAAGACTTGACTAATTGTATCATCAACATCCAAGCTACTGACTATTCTACTGCTTATAAGGTCAAACCCCTGGAACTCTTGCCCTCTAAGGCTTCCAGAGTTCCCCTCCCTGAGTACCAAGTAGGAGACCTAGTCTTCTATTATCAAAGTTGTACTGGAGGCCGTGCTCATAAGTTAGACTCCCTCTGGGTTGGACCTTGTGAAGTCACCTACAAGAAGGGTGTCAAGTATACTGTGAAGTTACTGTCCTCCGGCTGTCCTTTTGCCAGGGTACACTCCAAATTCCTCTGCAAATAACAACTCCCTGTATCCAATCTTGAGAGGGGAGATGTTGTAAATTGCGCCATTAATACCATTTTGATATGGCCTTCAAATATTTATGTGTGAAGATTTGATTGGTTTTGCTTTCAATTTTGGAAATTCTTCACCTTCCAAAAATGGGTCTGGTTCAATATCCACCCATTCTGGAATATTGTACCTGTCCTTGACTGATCCTGGTATGACCTCATCCCAACGTGACCCCTTCTGCCACTCTGTCTACCTAATGAGTGATCATTGACCCTTGTCTACTATTTAAGTAGAATCATTTCTCCTAATAAAGACAAGTTAATCCACATTTGTGTTGGCTTTAAAATTCTTCAAGCCTTTTCCTTTCCTTTCTGCCAAAAGGAATTCCTCATCTTGTATTTCAGGAAATTAAGGTATGTGACCTTAATTTTGCCCTGAAGGCTAATCCAAGGCTAGCTTCAAACCTTAAATCTTTTGTTATAAAGATTTCCCGCAGTGTCCTCCTGGGTGTTGTCCCCAGGAGCCAAACACAACAGACTTTGTAAGAGAAAAAGTGTAGAAGTTATGGCCAAATGATGAAGTGAAAACAAGGAATTAAGTCAAAAGGTTGTCTCTTTGGAGACAAATCTCTTTGTTCCTCTGTGACAGGGGGGTTCCAGCAATAAGAGTCTCAGTAATAATGACAATGCAAGTATGGCTGGATGGTCCTTGATATAGCACAGGATCCAAAATTTGCATTTTGAAAATTCAAAGGTTTAAATATGAGAAAATAGGTAAGCAATGAGCCTAGGGGCCCTTGCTTTTCTTATAAAGGGGAATTATTGGGATTTAATACCCCATTTGAGGGCACAAATTAATGGGAGAAGCTGATTAGGTGGGGAATTTTTTGGGCCCTGAGCCAGATGAGTTAAAGGAATTTCTTGGGAAAGCTATATGATATCTCATTGTGTGGGAACTTTAGAGTGGGTTGAGTACACTGAAAAATTGTTTTTGCTAAGGCAATCATGGTCCCTTGATGTGGCAGAGTTCTTTGGCTGGGTCTTATAAGCTTGAGTTGAGGGAAACACCAAGCCATAATAAAGCTCAATTTAATTAATGTTTATTTGAGGATTGAGGGAAAGGTTGCTGGGGTCACTGATTTGGCATCATGTGAAAAATCTAGAGCAAAGTGCCCATCAATTTTATGATCAAGGTATTTGGCCTTTCTCAAGGGTTTGGTCTGAGTTATTTCAAAATTATTTGTGTGCCTAGGAAAGACATTTATTTTCAAGGCTAAGTGAGACTTAAGAAATTCACATATAGAGACAGAAACTAATTTGGGACAATATGAAATGATACTACATTAAAAATTTCTCTTGATAGAGTAGTTATCACACCATGCTATAAAAATGATATTCCTTCCAACAATAATAGGGTAGTCAACACACTTATTAGCCAAGAAGCAATGGATTAAACAATTTTATTGAAAAAAATCATTCTTAATTCAGTTCTTGATGAAGATGCTGAAAATATTTCTTCTGATTCCTTATCCTGGTTATATGAGATATTTTTCTCTGCTGTTGGGTTTTCACTTTGATTATTAGGAAGTTGGGGATATCTAAATATTAAAGTCACTATTGATTTTTAAAAAAGCTTCATATTAAAACTACCTGTGAATTGAAATACAAAATTTATTAGCAATATTAACCATAAAATTAAAAAATCTAATATCTTTTGAATTTGGGCCTTGTAATTTCAAAAGCACAGCTATCTAACTGCTGAGTGGTTTTTGAAACAGATAAAAATTAGAGACCCAAGTGTGGACCATAAAACATAAACAAAATTGAAACCATAATACCCAATTTTTTGAGGCCAAAGCTGAAGCAGTTCAAAAAGAATATTTTAAACTTAATCACTGGAACAAAGAAAAATGTCAGCACCCCAATTTAATGCTAACACCAAAAAAACCTATTAAAGAGAAATTCAGATGATCAGCAGATCCAATAAGATTTTACAAGGCCATGATGCAGCAAAAGCCAGTTCTTATGTGTAAGCTTTTTCTTATAAATTTCTACCAGCTTTAGCTTGCTGTATACTTTGTAGCAACTCTTTCTGAATAACCCTGTTATCCAAGTGGTCAGGGCAAAAAATTTAACTCTTGTATTTAGTTGTTTGTTCTTTGGAGTATTCAGGCTAATTCATGAGTGAGTTAGTCAGTGCTCTAAAATCTTTAGTGGATTCTTTCATTTAAAAAGACTTTTTTATTTTATTTTTAATTTATAGATAGTTCAAGTTAAAATAATCTCATATCTATTCTATCATTCTTAAAATAAACTCTAAACTTGATCTTCTTTATATGAGATTAATTTATATAGTATGTTTTGTCCTTGCCATAGAGAAATTTGAATCTAACTCTGTCTCTTCATATTTCACCAGCCACATACCTAGGAAGTATCTTTATAAGAAGGTCAAGATGCCTCTTTTTAAACCTGAAGACTTTTCCTATTTTATCCATCCAAATTCATCTGGTTACTTGCTGGTTTACTCTGGGTTGCATTATGCCCTGCACAACTTTACTCCTTTCCTGGGATAGTAAAAGGTAGGTGGATTTGTGATACTCTTGTTAATGGTATTATTACCTGTTGGCTTCACTAAAATTAATTTCCAACCATTTCTTATTTAAAGACGTTTGGCGATGCTCTATCCCAATAATGAATCCCTGACACATATCATCCAAAAGCTAATGATATATTATAAATAATAAACAGTTTACTGGTATAATCCTTTCAAAAACTGTTACAGGAACAATCCAACACAGTATGTGTCATATTTGTAGCAGTATAGGGTGCTATTTTCTACAAACAGTTAGTCAGAATCCTAACTCTTAATACTATACCTGTAGATGATATAGTGACAGCCTTTGTTAGGACAGAAGAATATAAGGATATTGATGAGGAGCGCCTTTTGGGGGAAGCTTCAAAGATGGAATTGAGAAAGAAGAGAGGTATATTTTATTAGATAATACTTTAGACTTATATAGATTTGGCTGTGGCAGAGATTTAGTTGAACCAAACCTAGGGGTTGGTCATGTGCGGGATGGGTTTAGGCCACTGGATACTTGGATAGTCATGTGATATTGCTTGGTTGCCATTTCTGGTATGTTGAACTGTATATTGGAAGGGCACCAAATTGGGCAATGACTGGATGTTAAGTAAGTTGGTGGTAGCCAGAATACTTGTACATCTAGATCCTTGACAATATAATGACAAAACTGGTATTTATTTAGATAGTGCTGCAGGTATATAGTAAGAGGCAGGGGAATTTCTACCAGGGAAATGATGGCACAGACAGAAGGTCTTTCCTAAAGGAGGAGAGTGGAAAGGTACAGTAGAAAGAGCCGCGTAAGAGAACAACCAGTTTCACGCGCCTTGCCTAATGAAGGCAAGTGGCAATATCTTTGCCATCCTATTTATAACCTCGGAAGTAAAGCCTGCACCTGATGTGCATTCAAAAGGCGTCTCAAACACCTGTTTTTAAGGCGTTTTTAATGTACTTAACCCTGTTAAAAAAAGATTGAGATAAAGAAATTGTGTGATTGTTTTGTTGCTTGATCCCTAAGTGGACAACTTAATGTCTAATTCATTCAGGATCTGCAAAAGCATGGACTATATACTTACTAACAGCCCTACTCATCATATAGACAAAAATTAAAACAGGGTCATGTTTATCCTCAGTGCCTTAGTGTTTAGAACCCCAGACAGATTGAAAGAAATTAAACAAGGTAAAATAGCCTCTTTCACACCTTTTGGATCTCCCCCTTCTATAATGCCCTCTCTCACACATTGGAACACCAAAAACCAAGAAGCAGAGCCTTCACAATTACAAGGAGGCCCTAAACACCTAGAATAAAATTAATCCCCAGGAGATCTTATGTATTCCAGAAATCCATAACAGGATAATCCAGAGCCTCAACTACTGAGCCCCTTCATGGTAGCTTCCATCTTGGGCATCCATTACTATTACCTGGAGGATGCCAAAGGCAGTACTAAAAAATTGCATCTTAACTGATTATGCCCTTACCATGCTATTTACGCCCAGAAATTTTTCTCCTGCACCTTCTCAGATGCTTCACAGGCTTTCATACTCACTGAAAAAAGCAGGAAATAGCAGGGTATAGCAAGAAGTGTTGCAATTAAGCTGGACAACTCATTTTCTAACATATATTATAACACACAGATGGCACTCATTGAGTCATACTATGATGGGTCTAACACATTGGCCACTCTCAATCACACCAATATGGAGGAAGCTTGTACTTCCTTGTAAGAAGTGAGGCTAATTATAGAAAAGATCCTAATAGTGACCCTTATCTAGATTTTTGTTGATCCCTATCTGGATTATTGTCACATGCACCACCCACTTGTGCTTCAATGACCTCTTCCTATGGTATAAGAACCTATTTTCTTAATAAATATATTCTTATTTCAATTCTCTTTTCTATCCTCTCTTGGACAGTTGTTTTTCTCTAACCCCAAGCACTGAACTATAAAAAGTTCAGTTGCAACATGATTTTTATTATCAATCTTTAACTTTTTTATCTTGTTGCTGTCTCCTTAGGGTTTATTATTGCCCATCTTTTTCTTGGATTCTACTACCTTCCAACTTTTGCATTGAGAACTTTGCGCATAAAAATATACTGCTTCTTTGTATAATGTACACCACTCTTTTACCTCCTTGGGATTTCTTTGCATCTCCCTTAGAACAAGATTCTCTGACCAACTTTTGGACATCTGCACTGAAGTAGAAGATAGATTTTTACCTCTCATCTGCTGCCTTAATATTGGAACCAATCAGGAAAACTTTACTCAAGCCTTGAAGATCATAAGGGAGGAGATCTATAATGTAACTAACCCATATCATAAAGCTGGATATTGTCCTCCCTCATTCAGATGAGAACCCCCATAGCTCATTTCTAATATTGACTTCCTTAATTACTGTAAATTCAGACCCTAAACGTAAAAATGCGGGATTTTCAAATCCTTGGTCCAAATTTCAAATCACTT
This sequence comes from Entomophthora muscae, assembly GCA_014839935.2. Taxonomy (NCBI): domain Eukaryota; kingdom Fungi; phylum Entomophthoromycota; class Entomophthoromycetes; order Entomophthorales; family Entomophthoraceae; genus Entomophthora; species Entomophthora muscae. Next base: position 22,650 of record QTSX02002248.1, read on the forward strand.
TTGCGGGCAACTCAGCTGAGTGAAAAATAAAATATTTAATAAAATCAAACATTTAATTCAATTTTTTTTGATTTATTTAAATTGGCAAATTTCAAATATCTTGAGCAGATAACTCAACTAACAAAAGACAAAACACAGCAAACAAATGCAGGATACATGAATCAGAAATGTGGGATTCTAATGTACAATTTGAGATTTCCTATATTTCAAACAAATCATAGACATCATGGAAAACTTAACAAATCTGAAATTGCAGGATTGTCAAATCCAAGAACCAAGTTTCAAATCATAATTGTGAGGAATTTGAAATAAATATAATTTATGAGTGTCTCAAAAAGGATGCCAAAGGATCTAGAGTGGATTTGTGCTAATTCTTTTAGGAATCATAGGCATTCTCAAAAATCACCCTATTCCATTTTAGGACAGCTAAAATTTAGATGCTTGATTACAGTAGCATTTAAAAAATGCTAATAATAAAATAGAACTATATATTACAATCTATTTTTACCATGTTGCCTTTTCCTTGGTGTGTTGATAGTTCATTTGATGTTGATAAGGTTTTTGCATTTAATTGGATGGTTTCACCTCTAGTTGCCTTGGCAATAGGAAATCAAGTTGCCTCCCTGAGACTAACTGTGGTTGCAGAGGCAACTTGATTTCCTATTGCCAAGGCAACTGGAGGTGAAACCATCCAATTAAATGCAAAAACCTTATTAACAGCAAATGAACTATCAACACACCAAGGAAAAGGCAACATGGTAAAAACAGATTGTAATATATAATTCTATTTTATTATTGGTATTTTCTGAAATCTACTGTAATCAAGTATCCTTAATAGCAGTATATGAATACATAGTGTAGTAAACTGATGGTTTATCTTTTCCTCTCCTTTCTTCCTTGAAATTTTTTAAAAGTTTTTTGGCCCCCGGTGTAGCCAAGGGGCCAACAAAACTTTTGAAAAAATTTCAGCGGCATCAGGAGAGTAGCTCATAAATCATTATATGGTTTTATGGTCACTATATTAGTGATTTAGAGTGCAGAATATTGCATCATTTCCAGTTTAGACAATTTTACATTTCACTTAATTTCATGTCTAAACATGGTTATTGAGATTATATTTTCCATTTGATTTTATCCAGAGTGGAGCTTCTTGATTTGGGTTGATTTGTCCTAGTTTCTTACTTTACATTCAATTTGGATTCCAGTTCCTGCAATTAATATCTGAGTTTACTAGTGGCATTCAAAAGTGATTTGAAATTTGGTTCTTGGATTTGACAATCCTGCAATTTCAAAAACATAGTAAACTTAATGAAAATGGTTGATGGATTTGAACGCTTCAAATCTGATTCCAATTAATTCATTTTGTCCATTGGAAATATGCAGTTTGACTTGAACTTTGCAAAGTGTATATGAGTTCCCGCATTTTTAAAAATTCAAATAAAAATACAAAGAATTCAATTTAATTAAAAAAAGGTTATCCTGCAAAAGTGATTTGAAATTTGGACCAAGGATTTGACAATCCCGCATTTTTATGTTTAGGTTCTGAATTTACAGTATTATTTTCAATAATCAAGGTCTTTCTTCTTTCTGTCCTTCACAACCTGGGACATATATCCTTAGGATAAGTCTATATGAAAACCTGATTTTTTTCTTATTACTAATAAAAAACATTAACATAAAAATTAATTTTATTTGTCTTGGGCAACAAAAACCATAAAGATTGTAAAAGCATTACATTTTTAAAATTAATTAAACTGATTGATTTTGTGAAAAGAGTTTTCTAAAAAAAATTGGTTTGTGCTGCTGATGAAATGCTGAGATTGAATTTTCTTCAGCCTTCATTTTTATCAGTTGCCATTTTGCTAACCATTCATAATAGCTTTGCAGCATTTTAAATGTTTTCTGGGTGTTAAACCCAGTGCTGGCTGTTAATTTTTCTAGTGTGGATTTTTGTGTGGGCCCTCCTGCCTAATACATTTTTTGTGTCATTGAGTGCCCCTGATTTTCACACACAAGATAGCCATGAAAGAGCAATGAATTGATTCTCATGGGATAAAGGCCACCCAGGGGCTCTATCAGCTCAATCTGTCAAAAAATCCTAAGCTTTCTCCCTTTGACTTTGAGTCTTACCAGTCAACAGCATTTGAAGAAGTCTTTGGCTAATAATCTTGAGGACACTCTCCAATTTTTGACAGGCTGGTCTTATAAAGTTAAATAAAGTTAAGAAAACTTACAAAATTTATACATAAGATACCTCAGGGATACCAAGTGAGGATTTGGAGATATTTGTATATGTTCCTTATAAAAAAGTACATATTAAAAGCAGTTAAGCTCCTAGATGTTGATGAATGAAATAATGCTGGCCTTGCATCAATGACTGGATTCATTAACTAATCTAAGCAGCAATGTACTAGAGAATTTATGGGGATGCAATATGGACTGTCAAAAAGAAGTTAGTTAAAACTACATGTTATATGCTCTGACTTAGGATTCCAAAATAACCTCTGCCTTTAAAGGATGCCACAACCACTTTTAAAAGCCAGTAAATTTTATCAAGCCATTGTTTAGAAAACTGTTCATAGACCTTAAAAAGTCCAAAGATGGGGATGATAAGATTCTAAGGAGTACTGGTAATGGAGTCTTTCTTCCCTCTAATAAACCCCAACATGAACTCAGGAAGGACACAATGTACAATCTGATATGTAGTGGCTGCAAGAAGGATGGGGTCAAGAAATACTTGAAGTGGGCCTCAGATGCAATGAGATTTGAGTAACTTTTAATTTGATAAACCAATTTCCAATTTACTTCTAACTAGCTTCTTAATCAGATAATTGTTTTTATTCATTTGGTAATCATTCCTTACATCTAGCATTTTAAATCTCTTTTATTTAACTTGGATTGCTTTACTAGCTGTCAAAACCTACACTCATTTTAATGTGTAACTTATGTTTCTTCAACTTCTAAAGTTAAAAGACTATCCAAATTGGTTTTTGCTAAGCAAGTGGATTATTTTTATTTTTATTTTGTTGGGAGAACCAAAAACCGTGAGTGTATCTTGTTGACTCAACATTGATTGGCAGAACAATAGTTAACAGAGCATCTTCCTGGCTCCAAGAAGTTAAATATAAGAAAAGGATGAAATTTTTGGAGAAATCTTTTGTTGAGAACAGGTAGGGATTGAAAAGCTCATTGGTTTGGAGATTTCTATCTCTGTGCTTTAAATTAAGCACTTACCCTTAAATTGTAGTAGGTATAGGTTTATCATTCATTCTTATTGTAATGCAAAATATACTTTTAGTAGGTGTGTGATCTTTGTAGTAAAGTTGGATGAAATCATTTATTTTATGTTATTCTTATTAGCTACAGTACAGTAGTTTTCAAGCCTGTTGAGATAAACATATAATCTCAGTCTAAAAACGTATAAAACTCAGTCTAAAAAGGAAATCAAAATTAAAGAATTTATATTGAATTACAATAGAATTGGAACCACTTTGATTTTGTTTTATGACTGAGTTGCATTTGTTTTAGACTGAGATTATATGTTTATCTCAATAGGTTTAAAACTACTGTACAATTATTCTTGTATGTTTGAGCTCCCCAGGATCAATCTGGGGTACCACTTACATTGTGCCTATTATTAGAATAAATTGTTCAGAATAAGTACAGTTAATTAAAGAAGTAACAAAGTAACAGCTTAGTAGTATAAAAATGGATTTCACACTTTTCCATTGTAATGCATTTATTGATGCCAACATGGACGCTGTTGCCATTGCAGGAGTTTATGTAGGGATGGAGTCACCTGGGTGACTTTGGACATAAATTTAAGGCCAAGAAACTTTGGCTGCTGCTGGATAATTTGGCATCAGCACATATGTGCCGCACCACCTTAAGATGTGTCTTTAGAGGTATGTCATTAACCAACGCTTAAAATTTTCTATCGGACTATTGGATCACCCATACATCATTAGCTCATTTTTATACCATTCTATAATGGGCCCATCTCAAGACAGCAGCCAGGAAATTGTGTTCCTCATTGTTGAATTTGTATCACCTGAGTAGAATGACTACGCTCTTGATAAGAGAGGCCCTTTAGATGTGTCAATCTGCCAAGCCACTCTAAGGAGACACTAATCTCAGAAGCCTTTGATATATTGCAATTAGGCTTGATTGATTCAGGAAGGACTTGATAAAATATGCTCTGGCCTATTGACACAAGAGCAACCAGGGACGCTAAAGGCTCACCAATTGATCATGAGTTTTGATTGGTTATAGATCATCTGAAATCCTCTAGCATTCTGCCAGGCTAGCAGTAAATAAGGTTGATGACAAGGCACTTGATTACCTGCAGGGTTTTCCAGGAATATATGGTTTTGATAGTATTTGCACTGGCGCCCTGATGGTGCTACTGCAAATGTGGATTTATAGAAGGTACCTTCAATTAATGGAAGTGATGCACTAAAAATAGGATAATTGATGAAGCACCACCACTGCCAGGTTGCTAATTGATTGCACAGTTTAATGATTTAGATAGTACCCAGTGCAGGGTACTATGCAATTGAATCTCATGCAATATTGCATGGATGCCTGACTCTGGGGGTTGATGCTAGTAGTCTGGGGACAGAAAGGTGGGCTGAGAAAGAGTTAGAAGCGTCAGATGTTAATCCTGGCAAGATGGTGTTAGCTCTATAAAACCCTTTCATTGGACTAATGGAAGGCAGACAAAATCAGACTAAGTCTACTGTAGAACATTTTTGCAGTAGATTCCATACCCAAGTCTGAAGACCTTTGTCAGTTCTCTGGGTTATACACAAGCCGCTGCTCAGACACACTGCCACTAGAGGTTTAAGTGGAGACTTAAACACCCATAGTCTGTTGCCTCCCTTGGTTTTTGCCCTGCCACTTCTGAACCAAGGCCATTAAAGGACAACATGGTTAACAGCTTGTCATCATACAAGCAACCCTAATACTCAAATGGCTAAAACTAAGATTACTACAAATAAAGCAAGCAATAATTAGACTGCTAGTTCTAAGAGCAGAACAGAAAGTTCTGACACCAGCTACCCTGACAATGTTGCCAGTAAAGTTCCATCCAAGCTGTAAACTTTGCTTGTAGAGGGCAATTTACTTTTAGATAATTTGACACCAATAGGGCTTATCAAATTAAATCTTTAGTTATTTTGATTCCAAGGAGAGCATATTTAAGACCCGAAGAGATGCTAATCTAAAACAAGAGCCAATACCCTTTTATTTGAAATATGAGACTTCCATGGGTGTTTTGGAATCCATAAACTTCTGTATAACTTCTTCGGTGATGGCAGCTCTCCGCTGTAGAAAAGGATCAGCATGTATTGAAGCATTAAAGGTACCTTTTGGAACTGCTCAACAAACTCTTGCAAGACTTGTATGCATCGCTGCTTTAAAGCTCCAGTGGTCAACGTCCCAGCACGATAGCTCTGATGGATAAATTTGTGTTAGTACACTCAAACAGAAAGGCAGTGGCTTACATCGTGGATGCTCTTCAGCTCTTCGTCATCATCAAGGAAGAAAGTCAAGTATTGGAAAGCCACATCTACAACAGGATTACCTCCGTTCTTTTGATGCTCTTCAATGGTAGCACCGCCTCCAGAAAACGCGTAGCGGTTAATCTAATCAATTTAACATTGTGACCTAAAGTATATAACCTTATTCTTGATTCGGCTTGGAGTGTCGTTCATGAAAATTGCAGAGGTGTCGTCAGATGCACTCATTTTGGAGTGAGGTCCCTATTCAAAGTTGATATAGTCCTTGAATATAGCTTACTTGAAGGGCAGGGAAAAACTTTCCGTGGATGAGACAAGGCTTGGGGTATTTGAGACGCTGAGCAACATCGCGAGTCAAACGGAAGTAAGGGTCCTATACGAGGTTAAATCGGGGTTGGTTGAACCAGTTACTTGATCTATGGCGCAGGGAATCAGGCAAGGAATGTCCGACTTTTCCCCAAAGATGTGGGGGAAGGAATTAGAGAAAGAGGGGGCTGCCTGAATGGAGACAAAAAAGTATTTTCCAACACAATCCCTAGCATAGAATTGAACAAAAAAATACAAATCAACCTTACGAGTCATTAAAACCAAAAGTAGCCTTGGAAGCATTGTTGGTAATGCAGCGAGAGATCTTAAGAACATTTCGATAAAATGCACCACTAAAGTAAAAGTCGTAAATAAAACTCCAAAGGGTAGCTAGAATACCCCATAAAATCAATATTGGAGAATATAAACGTTTTCTTAGGATCAAACCCAACTGCAATAATATCCTTGGCATTGGTGAAAGAAAAGGCGTGACACTGCTCCAACTTCAAGGCTGGCTTAAAAAGGAACTTCTCATCATCAGTGAGCTGAATGACCAAAGGCACATCAAAAACATCTTGCAACCACCTGAAAACTTAATCAACTAGAAACTAGCCAGGATTACTTGCAGAATACAAAAGGAACCATATGCCCCAAGTGCATACTATCACTACTGGGGCCACGGCCGGTATACAAGAAAAACGGCTTCTTTTTCTCGTATTGGTCCAAAATTCGATCAAGTTCTCTGTTGGTTGAAAAAGGTTTAGAATACAACTATTGCTTGCTATCCAAGACTAACCTATGGGAGAAAAACATTCCTCTCCTTAAGAAGAGATGAGGCTTATGGCCAGTAAGTTTAGCGAACCGCTCGAGGATTTTTTCATCAATCTTTTTTTGTTCCAAACTGATTTATGAGTTTATCGTAGTCAATCCCCTTCTTTTCACCATCCTCGCCAATTTCACCCTCAACCTCCCAGGGAGTGACCTTTTGGTCAGTCTTTGCAGTGTCCTGCAGACTAGCATTGGCAAGATCGGCGCCAATATTGTCAATTGACTTATCACCCTCAGTTGTCTGTGACATTGATGAGATACAAGGAAAATAAATCCAGCCTTAGCAACTTTGGCTAACCTTAAAAAATCAACTGACTCACCACCGGTAAGGCTTTGAAAGCTCCACACGAAACCGATTTAAAACTATTCTCATCAGCCCTTTTCCAAATGCAGTTACCAGCTCATATCCAATAGAAGGATCAAAATAAATAACAATTACAAGTTTCCCAATTTTATCTCTCAAGTTTAATATGGGCATGTAGCGTATCATAATTCACTTGGCATAACTTTCTATATTCAAGCTGTTTCGCCCAGCCCAGTTTTACAGGCCAAAGAGCATGGATGCTTCTATGAACCTTTATAAAAGATGCCATACCAAAGCAAGTGGGACATAATGTCAGTGCCTGTCATACCTTTCATCTCACCAACCAATTCTCTGAAATAAGCTAAATATTTTACTTTACAAAATAGCAACTATCTATTTAAGCTCAAGCCCCCGAGACTTTATCACAAAACTATTGATTGCACAACTATACAGTAGTTTTAAAATGTATGGCGACAAGCGAAAATACTTCAGATTTAAATGAATTCAGCTCAGATATAAACAAAAATAGCTTATCTGTGAATGAAATTAGAACTCAATGAATTTATATTAATTTACAATAGATTTGGGTTCTATCAGTTTTGTTTTCAGGTGATTTGATTTCATTTACATCTGAGTTGAATTCATTTAAATCTGAAGTTTTTTGCTTGTCGCCATAGGTTTTAAAACTACTGTATTGGATTTACAAACAAAGGCTCTAATTCTTATAAATAGTATTGCACTTTTCAGAGCTAAGGAGATTGACAAACCAAAGTCTGCTCAGAGTAACCAAAATATTAATATTAACACTTATTTTAGCAATATTAAAGATTAAATACATGTTAATATTTATATTATGACATACCAAACATATCAGAAATAATAAAACATAGACACATTCAATGTCAACCATATGCAGATGATAAAAGGATGAAGCAAGCACTGATATCCCAGATTATGAACTGAACCTGGACCTATAGTACCCTGGGGAAAGCTCACTAAAAATGCAGAATCACCCAACAGTCAGGGCACAGAAGTCACACACAAGACAAATATTCCCAATAATACAAAGGTGCCTTGTCAGTTCATTTTGGTTAAAAAATCAAAAAAGGGATATCCACATCTAATCCAATGAAGTTCATTTGAGAAACAGTGATATCAAATTTAATCTACATTTTTCCAATTAGATCAATTAGGATCAGCTATCAATTCTTTATAAAAAAAAACCAACCCTGTACTAAAACCATAAACAGCTATATATATATCATGTTTATATTGTCAAGGATCTGGATGTACAAGTATTCTGGCTACCGCCAACCTACTCAACATCCAGTCATTGCCCAATTTGGTACCCTTCCAATATACTGTTTGACATATCATGAATGGCAACCAAGCAATATCACATGACTATCCAAGTATCCAGTGGCTCAAACCCATCCCGCACATGACCAACCCCTAGGTTCAATCCAACTAAATCTTCACCACAGCCAAATCTATATAAGTCTAAAGTAATATTCAATAAAATATACTTCTCTTCTTTCTCATTTCCATATGTGAAGCTTCCCCAAAAGGTGCTCCTTATCACTGGTAGCAGCTACAGTTTTTTGACCACACCCATGAAAGAGAAAATGACTGAACAAAATCCGCCCACCTTTGCTCATGTACTCAACCAGGCCACATCCCAGGAGACCTGGAAGACGTACTTCCGCGCCCACAACATTGACAAAGATATACCTAGTGGATGCACCGTATTCAAAGGACTGGTCATGCCCAAAGCATGCACCAAGATAATTCAATACAGTCGCTCTCTTCAACCACAAACAAACACACAACCACCTATCACAGGTGAAGTTACCAATACCAAGTACATTGGTACCAACAAGTTCTTTAGTAAAAATAAGGAAAATATCATAAACTGGCTAGACCACTCAGCCGCTAAACTCCGCGCCAGCTGCATCCCCCACAAAAAATGGGTCCAGGAAGCCAGCAAGCGCCTTTACAAGGCCACAGCTAACTGGTTTGCCACCTGGGTTGGCTCACAAACTGTTGACCATCTTGACAACTGGGAAGAATTCAAAGCAGACATCACACACAATTTCCGCGTCACTGAATCCCTCCAAGACATTGCAATCCAGCTCAGCAATCTTCCTCAGAAAACCACTATCATGGCCTACACCAATGAGTTTAGGGAAATGCACCACAAAATTCAAACCCCAGCACAAGCTGATAATGTACACACCAGAGCCTCATTCATCAATAGAATGATACCCTCTGTTGCTGCACTCATCTGTCCAGAGGCTAATACCTCCATGCCCGCACTCATTGCAGAAGCCAAGCACGCGGAAAAACGCGCAAACATGGAATATGCTGCACGCAACAGCAACCGCTCCTCAAACAGCAATGGCAGAGAAAACTCCAATGGAAACAAACACCAAAACACCAATCATATAACAGCAACTCCAATTGAAACAATGGCAATCACAGCCAAAGCGCAAACTGCTCCTGTCCCAAGAAAGAGGACACCACCAAAGTAAACAATGCTGAAATAGCAACCCGCTATTAATCTGACCCCACATTCTCTGACCTTAAAGGTCTTGAAACAGAGGAACAGGGAAAAGAGGAGGGGGAACAGGCTTAAGTGCCCCTGTCTCCCCCCAACTTGACAAGAAACTGTACCAAGGCACAAACTTTGCTGCTCGCATCCCACATGTCCCGCAATCCTCCATTTTTATGAACATAAAAATTAAAGATTGCTCACAACTTCTTGTCTACCCATGCACTTATAAACCTCATACACATAAAATATTATTTGACTCTGGTGCATAACACACCATGGCTAGCAAACCATTTGTAACCAAATATAAAATACCAGTTGTCAAATCCAACTTCAAATGCACCAGAATGGCAGACAAATAAAAAGTTCTACTCAAAGGCAAAACAAACTCCTTCAGAATTGACCTCCAAGGCATAAAAACGTCCATCAAAGGACTTTTCATGAACAAAATAAACTACAACATTGTAGCAGGCATGGGCTGCTTCACCCGAGTGAACCCCAGTGTATGTTGGAAAACAAAAACCATGACCATCAAACACAATGGAGTCAATTTTAATATCCTCAAATAACCCAATGACCTCATTGTAAGAGACACAGTATTTGTCCAGGTCATAAACCAAGACAACTCTGAATGTCTAACCAAAGACATTACCCTCCACATAATGAGATACACCAAATTCAATAATATGCAAACAACCAAGATTCAATGCCCAGAATTTGCAGCACTCCTAAACAAATATGCACATGTATTCAAGGAAGAACTCACAGAGTTACCACCCAAACAAGAGGTCAAACATGGCATTGACCTATGTAAGGCCATGCCTAAACCTGCACCCCTCTACAGACTCTCCCCATGGAGACCCAAACCCTCAAGACCCATATTGAGGACAACCTAGCAAAAGGATTCATTCACCTGTCTGAATCCCCATGGGGGAAAGTAGTATTCTTCATAAAGAAAAAGGAAGGCATTCTCTGTCTAGTAATCAACTACAGAGCACTAAACACAAGCACAGTAAAGAACAAATATCCCCTTTCACTCACAGAGGACCTGTTTGAAAGGCTCTATGGAGCCAAATTTTTCTCCAAGATTGACCTCACCTCAGGTTATAACCAAGTTGAAGTAAAAGAAAAGGACATACCAAAAACTGTGTTCCATACACAATTTGGATCCTTTGAATGTAGAGGGATGAACTTTGGGATGACCAACGCTCCCACAACATTTGTCATCATGATGAACCAAGCACTAAACAGTCTCTCAAATACATTATACTACCTTGATAATATCATTATATTCTCAAAAACAAAAGAGAAAAACCTTGCGCATGTCTGTGAGAAACTTGATTGACTTGCAAAGCACAAACTTTATGCAAAACCAAGTAAGTGCCAATTTATGGAAAATGAACTCCTGTTCTTGGGCCACATTGTCTCTGATAGTGGCATCAAAGCAGACACAGATAAAATTAAAGCCATAAAAAACATGCAACACACCACCTCTGTTAAACAAGTTAGATGCTTTCTTGGAATGGTAGCTTACCTAAGGAAATACATCAAAGACTGCAGAAAACTAACCACACCAATCAATGACCTAACCAAGGGTAAGGCCAAAAAGAAATTCATCTGGACTCCAGAAAATAACAATAATTTTCAACTATTGAAACAAGCTTTGACCAAAGCACCAATCTTTCATTACCCTAATAACAACAGGTGCTACGAGCTTGAGTGAGATGCCAGTGACACCGCCATTGGTGCACTCCTACGCATCTGCCAGTCAGGGCAGCAATAATTCCTACCAGTATATTACAAAAGTAGAAAACTAACCAACACTGATCAGAGGTACCCAATAGACAATAAGTAATTGCTAAAAATATATCACGCATGCAAGAAATGGAGATTTTATCTAGAAGGACATTTAAAGGTCTGAGTACTAACTGACCATAAATCCTTAATCTACTTTAAAACTCAGAGCACACTTGCACGGCAACAAGCCAAATGGATGTCCCTGCTGGAGCAGCTCAATTTGGACATCCAATACAAAAAGGGGACAGAGCTGGTCACAGCCAATGCTCTCTCTAGGCTATGCCAGCCAAGAGAGGATCACCTTTACCACCTGGACCCTGACTGGCCAAACCTATACAATACTGAGTACAAAACCAAAGAGAAAGATCCCTCCACACATCAACTAATCCATGATACATTAGTAAGAAATGAAAAATATTTCCATGTATCAAATGGCACTGTATACTGAATCATTAACAACAAACATGTCCCTTACATCCCACTCTCACAAAGAGTTGACACCATATTAAGATATCACCACCTATTAGGACATACAAAGGCTAACAACCTATAACTCACATTAAAAGAGATAGTATGGTGGCACAATATCAAACATGATATGATTGATGTTCTGAAAAAGTGCACAGTGTGCAAGAAATACACCATAACAAAGGCTCCTCAGCCAACGGTCAACCCAGTACCAGACCCTGAACCATTCAAGGTTTGGGGACTGGATGTAGTGGGCCCCTTCCCAGAAACTAAGACAAAGCAACATTTCCTAATTATAGCCATTGACTTTGCTACACACTGGCCTATCTGCTGGGTAACAAAGGATCACAAATTAGAAACAATAAACCAACTTATTAACAAAGCAATCATAACTGACTATGGTATGCCAGACTACTTTATAAATGATGAAGGAACAGAGTTATCAGGTCACATAGTAAACAACAACCTAAAATCCAAAAACATTAAACATTCCACAACCTCTCCATACAGGCCACAGGTCAACAGCAGAGTTGAACGCCTAAACAGCAGCCTTATCAGAACCCTCAAGAAAATAATGGATGAAAAAGCCAAAGACACATGGCCACTATATGTGAAACATGAATTACTAGTATCCCGGGTCTGTACCAATCAAGGGACAGGCTTCTCACCATTTGAACTAAAATACATATACAACCCAGAGATAGTTACCTGCAACAAACAACCATACATAAAGATCTCCCAGGAAAACCCCTCACAGTAGAACAAGTACCAACTCTACAACACATACGCCTCAAAGCCAAAATAGCAGAAATAAAAAGGCTCAGAACACAAAAGGTAACCTTCACAGAGAAATAACTTCCCATCAACTCCCCTGTCTGGATTCTAGCTGGCAACAGAAAGAAACTAGACTCAGTACACCAGGGACCAGGAAGAGTCATCAAATACAGACCAAAACACAACACCTATCTAGTGAAATTCCAAGATGCCAAAACCCCTGCCGTCATGAAATACCACAGAACTTGCCTCTGCCTTAGCAAAAGAGAACACTTGAACAGACTTGTACCAACCAGCCAACAACTCCAGGAACATCAGGCGGCAGCCGTTAAGACAAAGCCCCCTACTGATGTACCAGAGTAACTCCTTAAGGGTGTGTGTGTCATGGATCTGGATGTACAAGTATTCTGGCTACCGCCAACCTACTCAACATCCAGTCATTGCCCAATCTGGTGCCCTTCCAATATACTGTTTGACATACCAGGAATGGCAACCAAGCAATAGCACATGACTGTCCAAGTATCCAGTGGCTTGAACCCATCCTGCATATGACCAACCCCTAGGTTTGATCCAACTAAATCTCTGCCACAGCCAAGTCTATATAAGTCTAAAGTATTATTCAATAAAATATACTTCTCTTCTTTCTTAATTCCATATCTGAAGCTTCCCCAAAATGCAAACCTTATCAATATTAAGAATTTATTGCAGGCTTAAACAGTTTTTAGAGTGATAGCATTTTTGCTCTCATTGATACTCAATATCAAGAGCCTACAGAAGTTAACAGCCAAGGGCATAGGGCTTGTACTACCTATGTATACCCCTTCACTTTGATTTCACTCAGGAGGATAAAGAGCTATATGTTTCTGCTATTGAAACTCATGTCTTGTTGTTTTGAAAATCACCTGAAGACTATCACTAACCAGGGAAATAGCCAGGTCAACTTCAGTCTAAATTCAGAAAAAAGGGCAAACATAATTTAACCAATCACAATGCTCATAATATTATGACCATGAACACAATAGGGCTGGAATTTTGGATAATTCTGAACACCTTGGGTGTCAGAAATAAAGCTTTCTCCTTTTGAAACTCAAGGTTTGGGACAGGATTTTAATCACTTGTCAATATGAGCTGCAGGCCATTGGCCCTAAGGGCCAGGTGCTCACATGCTCACCTTTTAGGGGGATTAAATCCTTTGTGATTTGATCCACTGATGATTTCAGTTGCAAAAAACCCATTAATGCCCCAGAGGTGACCTTTAAAGAGCCCTGCAGTCACTGGCTCAATGCAGAGGAGGAGGCCTCAGCCATTGACCTGATGACCTCATGTTAACCCAAACAGCCAATGAACTTCCCACTCATAAAGAGGATGAAAACCACCAGGTTATCCTCAAGAATACTACTCCAGAGAAGAAGGGTTATACAACTCTTCTAATTGAATCAATCAATGAAAGCCTGTCTTACAAGAGTGCCATTTTTCTGCACTAAACCTTGGCAACCTGCCTGCCTACCTACCTACCTACCTACCCAAATACCTGCTTCATGATCATTAGATCCCTGATTATTAGAATTAAAGTCTGACAAGGGAGTACTATATGAGCCCCCAGGTATTACGCCAGGCTTTATTGTCATTCTAAAATAAAAAATTATGAGCTATCAGTTCTCTTAACTGTTTTCATATTTTGTCCTAGCCTTATACCATCTGAATACCACTTATTTCATCCCACCAGTCTCTCTGCCAGCATTTTTCTGTCTGCCAGGTTTTCTTTACAGTCCCATGCATTTTACAGAGTACTTAATATAGCCCAAATTCAAGGACTACACCACTGGGAAAATCTTGTTAATTGATACCCTGGCCTACATCAAAGATTTAACCTGTTTTAATTGTAAAGGCATTTGGCACATAGCAGAACCCTTACTGTTTAAGGAAAGGTATAACTTACTTACCACCTATCAACTCAATATGAAATCCCCTCTCACACACAAACCCATGTATGTGTCTGCCTCTGATCTCCCCCTGGATAATACCAACAAGCTATTTGGAATATTGTACATCACACTCTTGGGGGTAATTGATGCTATGATTCCCCCCTGGTCCTGGATTGTAAGACTTCAGACTTTTTCAACAGCAGCTGTAGTTGTATCAAAGTCTTTTCTCAACCATCACCTATAAATTACTGTTTCCCAAGGATATAAAAGAAACAGCTAGGATTGAGATAATAATTTTATTAATGAGCCTAAACAGGAGAAGATTGGATTGCCTGAAATAATAGAACTGTGAGGGTCTTTATACAGTAGTTTTAAAAGCTATGATAACAAGAAAAAATACTTCAGATTTAAACAAAATCCAGCTCTCAGGTTAAAATATACACTCTGTTAACAGGGTTTATTGGCATTAATGGGCAAAATGGGTCAACACAGCAACAAAGGGCTCACATGCAAAGCAAAACCATCCAAAATACAATCCGAAATACATTGATTCACAAACAAAATGGTGTGAGTTGACTTTTGGTATACATATGTTTACTATGTGAATTGGTGATGAAATACACCCAAGCGTAGTGTGTCAAAACTCAATCCAAAAATAAAACACAATAGCAACTCACTATTTTAAAAAAATTACTCATTTAGTTTGTGCAATGGGTTGTAATTAAGAATGATACTAAGGTATCAAAATAAGACATGAGATCTGAAACAAATTTTTTAAAAATATTGTGTTGGGTGTTTGAATTTGGCAGTAAAATCTATGAAAATGGGTGGATTTTTTTGAGTATTCTAAAATGGGCATTGTAAAACCAAAAACAACTAATTAAGAAATAAAAATCTATAATTGGAATATTGGGTGGGAAAAAATATTAATTGAATATCCATAAACAGATAAAAGCCAAAATTAAAAATAAGGAGTAACTTAATTAAGTTTTATTTAATATTTTTTTAAATTCTCAAAATGGAAGGAACACAGCAACATACTACCATTGCACCTGTTGTGCGCCGCGGTTGCGATTGCCCCCGCGGGTCAAAGAATAGACTTAGTGCAACACAAGTGCCTACTCAGGAGGGAGGCGGGAGAGGAGAGTTCCATAGTGACACTGCACTGACACAGTCGGTTCAAGGAGCACAAGCTGCTAGGGTGCAGAGCATAACCCCTCAGGTCCCAAAGCTGACCCAGAAACCCACCAAGGTTACCACTACCAAAACAGTTAGAAACAAGGAGGTAGAACTTACTTTGTATGTGTTTGACATTGTGTACCAGCAAGAGTTGGTATTGTCAGCCATGCTGGAGAAGGTGAAGCCTGTACTTGATACTAGCTACAAGCCCTACATCAGTGATGGCAATCAGGAGGATGACAAGGAGCCCCAGTTCTATCAAACTAATGAGGGACAGCTGGTACTCAAAAAGGTTGCTGCATTTTACACCAAGGTGCCCATGCCCTGTGTTGTGCCCAACGCCAACAAGCCAATCCCCACCGCTAAAAAGCCCGCCCAGAAGTACATCCCCGACATTAAGCGCATCATCCTGCTTAAGCTAATGCGGGAACCAGTGATTACAAGGCGGCTGCGGCTCTTGTTGGGGTGGATCCCAAGTACGCCCCAAAGACCTTCAACAAGTTCATTGGTACTGGCCGAGTCCTTGCCGCAGAGAAATCCTTGTGTGTTTCTTCCATGCTCACCAAGGAGCACAAATGGGCAATCTGCCAGTGGATAACCCAAGATTGCCATCTTGAACTGGCAAATATACAGGCCATAGTCAAATCTACTTTTGGGGTTGAGGCCTCAATTTCCTTCTATTATCATTTGGTCAAGGGAATGTGATTTTCTTGGAAAAAGCTTGGGGTATCTCTGTATAATTGGAATAGCCCAGCCAACATCAAGACTCAGAAAAAATACAATGAGGCATACACTGCCCTCAAAGCCAAGGAAACAGTGAAATTCTATTATATTGACAAATCAGCATTTGCCTCGTCAATGTGCAATGGGTATGGGTATGTCCCCAAAGGCTCCAATGACGGGATGGCTTGGTGTGCTGCAGTCCGCGCCACAGCATACTCAATGGTGGCTCTCCTCAGTCCAAAGGGGGTTGAGCTTTATCAAATGATATTGGGTTCTCACAACAGCCGTACCTTCTTGTCATTCCTCCAATTGGTCCAGGAGCACCTGAGGCGCACAAGCCTGGGCTTCACCAACATAATTGTATTGGACAATGTTGGTCTCCACAAGGTGGCTGACATTCTTGAGGAATTCCCAATGATTGACACAAGCATTGCAGTGGGCCCCCAGCAATTGGCCACAGCAAATTTGCGCCTTCTCTTCCTCCCTGCCTATTTGCCCTTCCTGAATCCCATTGAGGAAGTCTTTGGGTGGCTCAAGCAAGTTGTCAAGCAAGGAACCCCAACTGGGACCAAAGACCTGTTTAATTTTCTGCAGGCCAGGATCCACATCCTCCCAGCTGAGACCGTGGCCAAATTCCATGGCCACGCTGATTTGTTCATCTCCGCGTACCTAGCCAAACAGCCAATCAATTAAAGGCTTAGTGTGTCCAATTTTTTTTATATTCTCTTATTTACTATTCAAGATTTATTAATTATCATTTTATATTTAGATGTTTCCACGCCCACAATCACATTCAGAAGATCCATCAATAGATGTAAGTAATTTATTTATTTTATTATATATTATTTAATATGTCACCTGAGGTTCTCCTAAACGCTTGATACTGGATTACGCAAATATATTTATATCACTTTTGTCAAATAAATATAAAATAGTCTTATAAAAATTAAACGTAAATTGTAAAGTTGAAATTTATTTTATTACCATATTATTTTATACTTTTATGAAACCCATTTCCGCAATATATTTTGCAAATCTTGTTTGCTAAAATATTATTTGAAAAATTATTTAAAAAAAATATAGTAGAGGATAAATATATTTATTGATATAGAGATAAAATTAAGTGCACCTATAATGGGTTCAGCGGTATGTACCCACCCTGCAATGAAGGTGGCACACAACCTCCACCGCCACACTGTGGACAGTGGATAAACCCGTATTAAAGTATTTGCGCCTGCTGGTAAAAGGAAGGATGATGAGGTGGGAATGGAGGAGCAGCTTTTCTGGCAGGGCTGCAAATCTGAAGATACCAGCCTGGACCAGGGCGTTCTGTATGACATGATCAACCAAGTTTTATCCAGGGGGGACCTTCTTCCTGTCCAGTGAGAGCCTGGCCTTGTTGACCCCAAGAAGGACCCTGTCTAGATCCTCTGCAGATGCACCCATCCCAAAGTAGAATAGGAACCCCAGGTAAACAACCAGATGAAGCCTTTGCCCTGCAAAGGCTTCCGTGAACTTGCACAAATTATAGTATACAGCGCTAATCTTCTTCTCGTGCTTGGTTTTGGCAAAGGTCAGCTCCATAGCTGCAGGGACCCCTGTCTTGTTGGCACTCCAGGCCAGCCCAAAGTCTGCCAGGAGGATTTTTGTCTTTTTTACGGATGTTGTGTCTGCAACAGCTAATTTTGATACCGCACGCCCAAAGTTCTCCAATAGGTAAGAGATGGTATGCTCCACTGGGAAGCAGAAGCAAGCAGCTGCATGAGCCCGGCCCATCTCCAGTATATTCTTGAATGGGAGCATTTCCAGGACGTCCCAAACAAGCTCAATGGAGTTTACACAGTAAACTCCACTGAGGTTAGCCGGGTCCAGGCGGACCAGTTGGGCATCCTTGTAGGCAGTAACTGCCCACTCAGATTCCCCTCACCATACAAAAGCCCAGCCAATGCCTCCCTGGACATTGGGAATGTACCATGGATCCTGTCTTCAAGCTCCTGAAAGACAGGGGGGACAGGAAAAGCTGCCTTGCCACATGATTAACATAGTTGGCATAGAAGGTGGGGGGGACAAAAGGGACCAGGACCCAGTGGAGTTCACTATCAACATCTTCTAAAAAAAGGTAAGTATTTAAGAATTTTTATTAATTATAATTTTTTAGGTTACCTTCTTGGGTTTCTTCCTTGCCGGCGGCTTCAGCCGGCTTTGCCATTCTTGGCGCAATCAATTGTGCAGGCAATTTGGTATTCTCTGCCATGGCACGCTTGGTGGGTTTGAGGTGGGCATACATCTCCGGGTCATCAACCCAGACGGACAGTGCAGAAAGATTGTATGCCTTGAACTGGAGGCCCTCAACCACAGTTTTTGAATATTTAGTAATTTCTTGATTGTCTTCTCTGGGGTGTCAGTCATTTTTGACATTAGTGCCTTTGCGGACACCTTGTCAATTTTGTCCCCAGTGAGGACGGCAGAATTCACTTTGGCTTTGACCTTGCGGTCAATGTCCTTTATTTTGGCAATTGCCAAGTTGAGGTCCTTCAGAAGCTTTTCCAATTCTCTCATTGATTTTTTACTAACCTTTCCATAGTTTTTATAGCTTTTGCCTCAATAAATTCTGTATTATTTTGATACTGTTGCCTCTTTGTTTATTCCTTTTTGTTTTCCCATTTACTACATTATCCCATCTTTTTACCCATTGTGTATATGTTTTACGCTCATCTCAATATGTGTTGTTTGCTTTGTGTTGGCATTGTTTCCTTGATTACCATATTATTTTTGGCACTTGACATAGCCCCTTGTGAAAATATTAACAAAAATTTGGTGATCAGCTAAATTTGAATTAGAAAATTATAGTGTTAACTGTTTTTAGATAAAGTTGTTACTGATCCAAATTCAAAACCTTAATGATAAACTTTAAGCCAATCAGGAGCTGAGTGATAAAGTGATTGTTGTGACATGAAGGGTTATTCAATAATTATTTGGTGCATGTGCACTAACTAATATGATTGGCTGGATGTTTTGCCATTGTAAATCATTGCTGCTGTGGCAAGTTGTTGATGGACTAGTGCTAACGCAGCAGGTGATTGGGCACTAGTCCATCAACAACTTGCCACAGCAGCAATGGCGTACAATGGCAAAACATCCAGCTAATCATATTAATTAGCGCACATGCATCAAAGAATTATTGAATGTCCCTTTATGTCACAATAATCACTTTATCACTTGGCTCCTGATTGGCTTAAAGTTTATCATTAAGGTTTTGAATTTGGATCAGTAACAACTTTATCTAAAAACAGTTAAAGCTATAATTTTCTAATTCAAATTTAGCTGATCACCAAATTGTTGTTAATATTTTCACAAGGGACTGTGTTTAAGTGCTAAAAATAACTGTGTTCAGGATCTAGATACACAACATAATAAATATAAAATTTTATAGAAATAAGCTGAACATAAAGAATATAGCCAACTATAAACAAAGAGAACATAAATAATTGAAATTCAAAATAAAGATATATAAATAGCTTTTTTTTGGAACCAGGGGGTTTATTGAGGCGGGGAAGAGTGATGCCTAGTAGACAGAATGGCGCAGGAAGGAGGACGTAGAGGCGGTGCTGGCCTGGGGGGTCTGGGATTGGATGGGTTGGGTTTGCAGGTGGGGGATGTTGGTGGCGGGGGTGGAGGCAGGAGGATTGCACATGATGGCTGCCATATACTGCTCATTGTACTCCTCATCAGTCATTGGCTGGATGAGCTGGTAGGTGGCTGTGGCATGGGGTGGGAGGCACTTATCCTTGCATGATTGGTTGCCCATGTTCACATGGAAAACCATTTGCGCAAACAAGTCAACCATCATTTGGTGACCAAAGAGAAAATTGTGATCAAGGACCCCAAGATAGAGGTTGTTGAAAGCCTGAGGGCAGCGCTCCCAGAGTGTATCTCCAATATTAAAGAACACAACATTTGCCAGATGGACATTGGCGTGACCAGCTGGGTACACAGAGGCCTGGTGCCTGTGTTCCTGGATAGCCTTGAGGGCAGTGGAGCTTCCCTCTATCTGGTGGCTCAAGAAAACCCAGTATTTGGAATTTGAGTCATCCCAGGAGTCAAGCAATCCACCAAGGATGTGGCCGTGTGAGTACCCATCAATGAAATCAGGGTTTGTCCAATAGTAGACAAAACCCTTGGCTAAAACAGCCAGAAATGCACCAATGAATGTCCCCTTATTGACCTTCTTCCTTCCATTCTTGGTGGAAGCTTTTCCTTGCTCACCAAAATTGTCAAATGCAATTGATAACTTGTAGTATGAGACAAACATGATGTCATCTGTTAGACTTGTCAAGCATCTGACCAGGGTTGATTCAATTGTGGTGTTATATGGGGAATCCTCAGTGCCATCCCATTGGTCGCCAGCAAAATTTGTAAGAATCCTAATTGAAGCCACCTTTCTGTGCATCTAGAGCTGCACCATGTGCTCAGACACCCAAATGCCATGGTGCCAAGTTGCTTCCAGACCTGGGTAAAGGGAAGCTTGGGGTTCTGCTGGAGGAGGTCAAGCATTATTGGGTATGCCTTTTTGATCTGGGACTCTGTGGCCTTCTTTGGCTTCTTGGCTGTCCCAATCAGATTTCCCTTATTCATCAGGTTGCTGAATTCCCGCATGACAGTAGCCCGGGTGAATTGTAATTGGCTGGCTATCTGATCCCAGGACAGACCCTGCAGATTGAGTGCCACAATTTCCTGAAGAATTTGGGCAGTGATTATTCTGCGTTTGGGGTGCTGGGTGGCGGGAGCTGAAGCCTGATTGGCTGAAGGGGGGCAGGTTGGGCGGTGGCAGGAAGTTGTTCCAAATCAAGGTTGCCATCCTGATTGGTTGGTTGACAGGCAGCTTGTGCAGGGGTGGGTACGGGAGCAGGGGCAGAGCTAGACGCTAAGTGACTCTCAAACAAGTCAAAGCCATAGGGGTCAGTGGTCAGATACAGGTCAGCTTCCTTGTTACCCACCTCAAAGGCTTGGGTGTAAACGGGTGCCTCCACGTTCTGAGCCTTGCCTCCATTAAAGCAGGTCTGGCTGCTGCTGGCTTGGCTGCTGGCGCCGTCAAAGATATTGCTTGTAAAAACCATTGTAAAAAACCTAGGATAAAATCACTAAAAGTAGAAAATTTAAAATCTAATGATTTTTTTATTGTAATCTTGAGTCCATATTTGGAAGGTTCTCAAAACTTTTTCATACAAATCTGGAGCATTGAAAATGGATAAAATGCCTCTGTTCCTAAATTAGATAGCTGATGATTGGCTGTTAAACTGTCATTTTTCTATTTTAGGCTGCTCATACTACACATCTTGTGTGAGTTCATTTTGTTTTGTGCTTGTGGAATCTTGCTTCTATATTGCTCAAATTTTGTTTCATTTTGGTCCTTCTGTTGGTGCCTCATATGAATCCTGCTTGAATTATAATATACTCCAGAATAGCATCCATCCATTTCACTTGTTGTGTCAGTTCATTTTGTTTGTGGTTTGAACTACACCACTTGATGTTTGCTTTAATTTTGTATAATGGGTTAGTGAAATTTTGTTTTTGGTTTGACAGTTCATTTATTAATTAAAAATATTTAAATTAATTGAATCCTGAAACTCACACAACTTGGATTTTGTTTAAATCTGAAATCAGTTTGTTTAAATCTGAAGTATTTTTGCTTGTTGCCATAGCTTTTAAAACTACTATACCAAGTTCTAAAAAAGGAGTTGATAGGAGAATCATGTTTAAGCAAGATTAATTCATAGTTTTAAATCATAAAATATATTGTCAAAAGTAAGATTTCAAAAAATTGGAATTGAGAGCTTTTGGATGACACTAGCTTGGGCTGAAATGGCTCAGTTTTTGCAGAAATATAGGCAACCAAAGATGGTAAAGAAGAAAAATACAATTAAATAATGTACCTCCAAAAAGATATCATAGTGTGCAGAGGCTTATTACATAATGACGCCACTTTTGTAAAACAACTCTGATATCAGGCTTGTCCAGGTCAGATGCCAACTGGGACATCATGCTATCTGGGTATGCAGGTGAATGGTCCAGGTGTGAATGCATGGTGTTATCATCTTGTTAAAACATTTCTTCAACCATTTGGAGGAGTAGTTGGTTGAATCTTAAAAGCACCATAAAATCCAAAATTGATGTATTGTTCAGAAAAATTCTCCTGTCAGCTGCTAATTATATGATTTTTATGTTGTATCAAAATTTATGAAGACTTCTATGACTATATCCTCAAAAAGAGCTACAATGAAGCAAGTAGTAAATTGAAATCAAAAGCTGAATTTTTAGAGCATTTTTTGCATAATTTATAAAAGAGGCTGTATTATATTGGATTTTAACTAATTATGTTTATGAGTTCAAATAAATTTCCACCCTGAAGGCCTTTATTGTTGAAACAGCAGGCTTGACCCGCCAGCAAGGTTCAAAACAAGCAGGTTTGTGACCCGCAATCCAATTACCCAGCCACTTGAAGCTAGACTAGGAAGTCAACTCAAATTACCAAATCCAACAACATGAAAAGATGATGATCCTTTATGGTGGATACCTTGTTTTGGCGCTTGACTCATTACCAGGATCAAGCCACCCCCTTTGTTACAAAAGTAACAGTTTCAAGACCTCAGGCGGGAATTGAACCCGCTCCTAGCCACCAGGCGGGGCTAGCAGGCAGAGGAGATTTGCCTGCACCTGGATTTTTTCTTTCTGAAGTGAATCCAGGTGCAGGAATTATTCCTTCCCTGGTGGTAGCTGAGGGGCCAACTTTGGGCCCCAAAAGCTACACCCAAGCCTTGGTAGGTTTGGCTGGGCCTGGGCAGGCTATTTTTAGCTACCCAGTAAACCCAGATCAAGCCCACCCTCCATTAAGTAATTTGGGGTCCCCAATTGGGGACTCCTTTTTTAATCAAGTTTTTTGGGATCAAGAGAGCCTGTCAAGCTAGTCCGAAAATGGTGATCAAATTGGAAAACCCCCCAAAACCCCAGAAGCCAAACCTGCCAAAATCAATGGCCGGCCAAGCCAAGATGGACCATAAAAAAGCCAAACAACTGTTCCTGAAAACCTCAAAAATAACCATGAAGCAGCCAATCAAACAGCAGAAACTGAGATGCCAAGCCTTGCCATACAGATATCATCAGAAGAATACCCAGAGGCACCTGTATGTGAGTAAGTATATAAATCAAAAAGCATTTGAAAAAGTTCTGTGTCATCATCCTTACCAAATAAAGTTGTTATGAACCTTTGGTTCACCTATCTGTTTCCATACCTATTTTTGATACTCTTCCATCTGCATACACCCAAGCGTCAGTACCCATCTACTGGGATAAATAGTCAGACTCCAGTTGATAAAACCGAAACCTTTGACTACTACCTCCCACCCAACGCTCCCTTTGGCCCTGTGCATTTCACTGAGTATCCTGCCAATCCTGACCACAAACCCTGGACATTGGAAGACTTGCAGTGGTACACCTGCCCAAATGCTCCCAAGGAACCCTACCAAATTGTCTGTGACAGCCAAGCAATCACCATCTACCCTTTGATCTTCAACAGTAAGTACAACAATCCTGCTGCCTACTTGGTCCCCATGGAACCTCCCCCAACACCAAAACCAACTATCTCAACCCCCCACTTCTGACGCCACTGGCCAGAGTAGTCAATTCCTGGGAGTGCTTTACCTTGCGCTTACAGGATTGATTGACTCTGCCTTGTCAGCGGCTGGACCTTGGACTGTGGCTAGGAAGGCCCTTTCCTATCTGATAAAGTTAGGTCCCATCATCTGGTGGGTCATGCCAGTAACTGCTTTGACTCCTCCCTCACCTGCTGAGCTCCATGGTACTCCTGGTATCCTGACATTATGACAATCCACCCCAAACTTGGTAACCTGGGCCCTAAGATGTTATTAGCACTTGGGGCTACTTGTATGTTTGTTTTTATGATTATCACTTATTACTGTTATTTGTGGCTATCATACCAAATCTTCTCCATGTGGAAGAGAACAATCTGGACCTTGAATGATTCTAAGTATGCTCCAGAGAGCAAAGACCTGACCACAGCAACCTCCTCCCAAGTACAGAACGTCATTGTGAACCAAACCACCTCTAATGTAACCATGCCACAGATAGGCAAGCTCAGTCTAGAGGAAGCTAGAAGAGCCATGCCAATACTACAACTGCATTTCCTAGCCAATGCTGCTGCCTATCCCAACAACACAGTCAAAGTCTTAGGAGTAGCATCCATGCTAACAGGGAACGCCCTAGACTGGTTTGGCAAAGCCAACGCCAATAATGTAGAGTTTTGCTTAGACTATGCTTGATTTGAGGCTGAACTAATGGCCACAGAAGAGGACCAGAATACCCATTACTTTGCCTTCATGACCCTTCTAGAATTCAAGAAAAACGCCTGCCCACTTCAGACCTATGTAGAAGAGTTCACCAAACTACAGATCTGTGCTATGCTGGACAACAAATTGGCTGACATCCTATTCAGAAAAGGTGTGAACCCAGGGTTAAAGGACCTCCTCAAGGACCACCCCCACAATTAGATTAGAAGAACTGATTATGCTCTGCTGATGACTAAGCTTAAACCAAGAAAACCACAGAGCCACCCCCATGGACCCTGTATGGCCAGAAGCCCCACTGCGGCCAGATCAGCCATGACACCCAAGGAGTTGTAACAGCATTACAGAGACGGGTTGTGTTTCCACTGCCATGAAGCAGGACACCAGACCAGAGCCTGTCCCAGAAGAAACCAAACTTCAGGCTCCCTTGCCCAATTAAACACTACCTCTCAGTCTTATAAGTATATCATTATGACCCTAGAAGTGGGAGATAGTATTTCACAAAAAGGCTTTCTCTGACACAGGGCAGACAAAAGTTTCATTGACCCCGCATTAGCCTCCAAGCTGGAACTCATCCCCTCATATACTCAATTCCAAGTCACTATGGGAAGCGGTTCTACTGACATTGGCCAAGAATGTAACCAACACCTTGAGCTGAAGATTGGGAAAAACACTTACCCCTTGTCTGTTAT
This sequence comes from Entomophthora muscae, assembly GCA_014839935.2. NCBI lineage: Eukaryota > Fungi > Entomophthoromycota > Entomophthoromycetes > Entomophthorales > Entomophthoraceae > Entomophthora > Entomophthora muscae. The sequence goes on from QTSX02002248.1 coordinate 48,076, forward strand.
CTTGTTGAAAGGATTACCACACCCATTGATACTTGGAGATTCCTGGGCTGACAAGCATGGTGCAATACTGAACTATTTTGACCAAAACGTAACCCTGGGAAAGGGACCAAACCCTGACACTGTACCCATTCAGCCAAGCCCACGCATAGTATTCCCCACCAAACTCATGATCTTGCAATTGGACCCTTGCTCAGGGAAGCTGCCCTCAGCTCTTGAGAAATGGGCCAGTGTCTTCAGCAAAGAGAGCAGCAACTCAACTACCTGAACACTCTATCTACAACCACGCCATTGACATACTTCCTGAGATACAACCCAGCCACAGCCCCATCTATAGTTGCAACCACAAAGAACAGGTGGCCTTGAAAGCGTACATTGAAGACATGACCAAAAAAGGATTTATCCAAGTCTCACAGGCCCCATGCTCTTCCCCCCTACAATTTGTTGGAAAGAAAGATGGGGAATGAGACCTTGTGTAAACTACCAGAAGCTGAACAAAATCACAGTAAAAAACCAATACCCCATACCTAATGCCAATGACCTATGTAATTTATTGACTGGAGCACAAGTATACTCTAAGATTGACCTCTGAGACGCTTTTAACCAAATCCAAATCAAAGAAGGCAATGAATATAAAATGGCTTTCAAAACTTAATATGGACTCTATGAATACCTGGTCATGCCTTTTGGGCTATGCAACGCCCCTAGAACTTTCCAGAGGATGATTAACTTGGTCCTTGGAGAATACCTGGACCAATTCTGCGTGGCATATCTTGACAACATTCTGATATATAGCAAAACACATGAAGACTACCTCCGCCACCTGGACCTCATCTTAGAGAAACTAGTAGCAGCCAACCTTCACGTCAAACTCAAGAAGCGTGAGTTCTTCCAACCCAAGGTAGACTTCTTGGGCTACATAGTACAAACTGGTGGATTTGTCATGGCCCAAGATAAAGTGGATGCGGTCACAGCTTGGCCCACCCCCACCTGTGGAAAGATGTTAGGATTTCCTGGGGCTAGCAAACTACTGTAGAGATTTCATCAAAATTTTTTTTTGAGATTAATCTGCCCATCACCCGCCTTTTCTCAGACAAAGTCCAGTTTGAGTGGACCCCCAACTGTGTTGTTGCCTTTGAAGCCCTGAAATTAGCTTTCACCTCTGCGCCTGTGTTAGCCATGCCCAACCACACAAAGCCATTCATCATGGAAACTGATGCTTCTGACTTTGCCCTGGGAGGGGTGCTTCTTCAGGAAGGAGGGGATGGTATGCTACATACTATAGTATATTACTCCAAAAAGATGATCCCTGCTGAAGGAAATTATCCTATATACAATAAATAAATGCTAGCAATAATGAAGATTCTGAAGCACTGGCGCAGATACCTATGCAGCGCTGAGCACCCAGTAAAGGTCCTAACAGATCACAAAAACTTGTTTTAATTCTTCAAACCACGTCAGCTTAACCAACAACAAGCAAGATGGGCCCTAGAACTGGCAGACTATGTACTAAAAATTGACTATAAACCAGGCAAAGTAAACATTGTCCCAGATGCCCTAAGTAGAAGAGCCAACCTGATCCCATCCTCCACCAAGTTGAGAGATCACAACATTCATACCCTGTTGGATACAACCAGTGGAAGAATACAGCTAAACTACCTGAAAATTGTTGTTAAGAAATTGGATGTATTAGAAGCCCAGGCAAAGGACCCTGTTGCCAAAACTATGGTCTCAGAACTCTCAACACAACTAGACATCCCCCTGTACAAAAGATGTTACTCACTAAAAAGAACCACCCTACTGTTCTGAGGAAGAATCTATGTACCAGATAGATTAGCTCAGATTTCTGTATTAAAGGACTATCACGACTTGGAACTAGCTGGCCACCCAGGACGCCACAAAACCCTTCAAAGCACCAAAAGGAATTACTTGTGGCCCAAGATAGACACAGATGTTATCAACTACATTGAGGGCTGTGAAACATGTGGGCGTACCAAAACAAGACGCTCTAAGCCAGAAGGCCTCCTCTACCCCTAGACATCCCTTCAGGCCCCTGGAAATTGGTATCCATGGATTACATAGTTGAACTCCCACCCTCCAAAGACTACAACACAATTCTGGTGATGGTCAACTGTTTCACCAAAATGGCTTACTTTGTCCCCAAAACTACCCATTACACTGCTGCTGAAACCGTCTAACACTTTCATGACTGAATACTTGCCCAACACGGAACCCCAGAGGAAATAGTGACAGACCAAGGACCAAAGTTTACATCTCATTATTGGGCGCAAGTGATGAAAGACCTATGAATCAAAAGATGCGTGTTCACTTCCTATCACCCCCAGACCAACGGCTAAACCAAAATAGGTAAACCAGATTTTGGAACAGCACCTACAATGCTATGCAAACACCAATCAAGATAACTGGGCAGACCTATTATCCACAGCCCAATACACTTATAATAGCAAAGATCACGCGTCCACCGGAGTGTCCCCCTTTAAAGCTAACTACAGATTTGACCCCACTTGGGACCCCAAGATTGGAAACCAGGAGTCTAACAAAGTGGGTAGAACCTGGATGGAACACATCCACAAAACCCAGATGATCTTCTCCCAAAACCTAACCTGCACAGTACAGACTTACAAAGCCTTCACTGATAGAAAACGCACCCCTGGAAAGCCACTAGAGATTGGGGATGAGGTCTATCTAGACTCAAGGAACATACCCCTAAATGTCCCATACTGGAAGCTAGCTCATCAAAGAAGCAGCCCCTACCAGATCACGGGCCAAGTAGGCAAAGTAGCTTACCGTCTGAAGTTACCTGACACCTGGAAAATACATGGCGTATTCCATTGATCCTTGCTGTTTAAAAAGGATGGAATGTCCCTATCCCACAAGAAACTGAAGACTGCTCCTCTGCCCATCCTGGTAGCAAGATCCCTTGAACATGAAGTAGAGTATATACACGGCAACTGCACACACTACTGTAAGCCACAGTACTACATCAAATGGCTAGGATACCCGCCCAAGAAAAGCACCTAGAACCAGCTGACAACCTTGCCAATGCAGCTGATGCTGTCTGCCAATATTGGGAGAAGAAGAAATCCAAGTCCAGTTTAGAAGGGGATAGTGTTACAAAAGTAACAGTTTCAAGGCCCTGGGCAGGAATCAAACCCGCTCCTAGCCACCAGGCGGGGCTAGCAGGCAGAGGAGATTTGCCTGCACCTGGATTTTTTCTTTCTGAAGTGAATCCAGGTGCAGGAATTATTCCTTCCCTGGTGGTAGCTGAGGGGCCCACTTTGGGCCCCAAAAGCTACACCCAAGCCTTGGTAGGTTTGGCTGGGCCTGGGCAGGCTATTTTTAGCTACCCAGTAAACCCAGATCAAGCCCACCCTCCATTAAGTAATTTGGGGTCCCCAATTGGGGACTCCTTTTTTAATCAAGTTTTTTGGGATCAAGAGAGCCTGTCAAGCTAGTCCAAAAATGGTGATCAAATTGGAAAACCCCCCAAAACCCCAGAAGCCAAACCTGCCAAAATCAATGGCTGGCCAAGCCAAGATGGACCATAAAAAAGCCAAACAACTGTTCCTGAAAACCTCAAAAATAACCATGAAGCAGCCAATCAAACAGCAGAAACTGAGATGCCAAGCCTTGCCATTCAGATATCATCAGAAGAATACCCAGAGGCACCTGTATGTGAGTAAGTATATAAATCAAAAAGCATTTGAAAAAGTTCTGTGTCATCATCCTTACCAAATAAAGTTGTTATGAACCTTTGGTTCACCTATCTGTTTCCATACCTATTTTTGATACTCTTCCATCTGCATACACCCAAGCGTCAGTACCCATCTACTGGGATAAATAGTCAGACTCCAGTTGATAAAACCGAAACCTTTGACTACTACCTCCCACCCAACGCTCCCTTTGGCCCTGTGCATTTCACTGAGTATCCTGCCAATCCTGACCACAAACCCTGGACATTGGAAGACTTGCAGTGGTACACCTGCCCAAATGCTCCCAAGGAACCCTACCAAATTGTCTGTGACAGCCAAGCAATCACCATCTACCCTTTGATCTTCAACGGGAAGTACAGCAATCCTGCCGCCTACTTGGTCCCCATGTAACTGCCCCCAACACCCAAACCAACCATCTCAACCCCCCCCACTTCTGACGCCACTGGCCAGAGTAGTCAATTCCTGGGAGTGCTTTACCTTGCGCTCACAGGATTGATTGACTCTGCCTTGTCAGCGGCTGGACCTTGGACTGTGGCTAGGAAGGCCCTTTCCTACCTGGTAAAGTTAGGTCCCATCATCTGGTGGGCCATGCCAGTACCTGCTTTGACTCCTCCCTCACCTGCTGAGCTACATGGTACTCCTGGTATCCTGACACCCTTCACCATCTTGCCGTGTGATCAACACAATCATGTTCCTGTTATCCTTGATTCAAATTGACTATATAATCACTATCTCTCAATAAAGATTACTATCTAGCTTCTAAATATTTTCCCCTTGTAACTCTGCTAAAACAGCACAGTTACAACATTGTAGCACAGGTAGGTTTTCCATCCTACCTTATTTTGAAAAATTCTGCCTGTTGCCTGCATGCGCCGCAGCCAACAAATCCTTGACAAAATTATGTCTGGCCTCCTTCCTGACTGGACCCTGTAACCCCTGGTGCCAAGATACCTGATGGCTTTGTCCTGTACCAGAACACGGTGATCCCACTACCCCCCTTTGACGCCATGTCTACAAAAGGGCTCTTTCAGGCTTCCTCTTCTATTTTGCGGCCAACCAACAAGAACACCATGCCCACCTACATAGTCCTAAGACTGTGAAGCGCTGCCTTGGAACCTTTTGCTGGAGCCAACAACAACAACGCTGCTGCATGGATCCAGTCCGCCCAGAGCAAGCTGGCCCAGATGGAATGTCTGCAGCAATTTTGGATTGTGGAAATCTCCATCCGCCTGGCCCATGACGCTGGCACCTGGTGTGACAAGTGGCACAAGGAACATACCAACAAGAACTGGGATACCTTCAAGCAAGACTTCTTGGCAAGATTTGTTCTTAAGGATACAGCACTCATGATCATACAACAAGTAAAGAACCTAACCCAGACAGGCACTGTGAAGGAACTCACCTGCACCTACAAGGAACTTCAACTTTGTGCACCATCTGACATGGCCTTTGACACCCTAGCCACAAACCTCATGTACTATGACGCCCTCAAGTTGCATGTGATGAGACACGTGAACCTGGACCAAGTGACCAACCTACAAAGCCTGTACTGCAAAGCAGAGAAAGAAGAACAAACCACAACCCCTTCATAAGGCACAAACAGGAAAGCAAGAGAGACCCAAGGATTCCCACACAGACAGGCGCTCCACTTGACCACCCCCTGGGAACAACGAGAATAACACCAACCATAAACCCACAAGCACAAACAGACATGGGAATGGAAACAATGGCCAGCCAAATTGTACTAATTTTTATATCACTGCCATGCAAGGCAATCAAGATGAGGGAAAAGTCCAGGGGATAATTAAGCAAGCCAAGCTCTCCCCACACAACTCTAACTTGCCCAATAATGAGTACCAACCCAAGGATGTGGACCAATGTCCAATGATCCAAGTACCCTTGGAGGACCCAGTACTGTACACCATTGCCAGACATCCCAATAAACTGATGTCCTATCCTTTCTGTTTTTGCAGTTACACAGGCTCAGCACTCCTGAATTTGGGTGTGGATTGAACCCTAGTCAATAGCAGCTTTGTAGATAAGTTCAAGCTAACCACTAATCCTTTGCAGATGAAAACGTGGTCCTGGCTGATGAACACCACATTACTGTGACAAGGGAAACCACCCCCTTCTCTGTCATTCTTTAGAAACTTCACTCCACCATCCAAGGTCCCATCATCAAATTTCCAAGGTTTGACATTGTACTGGGGTTAGACTGGTTACAAAAGAAAAACCCTCATGTAGACTGGGCAACCTCAGTCTTGACCCTCAAGCATGAAGGTGTCAACCATCAGATCTACCCTGACTCAGTAGACCAACTCCTACACAATCACATCTTTGTGTGCATCACAGGGACCCTGGACAAAAAGGAAAACCTGAAGGCAATTGACTGGGACTCCTACCAGTACAAGATTATACACTTCAAAGATCACCAGGATACCTCCACGCCTCAGGACTGTGAAATTGTGGCCCACCATCCAGAAATCTTCAAGGAAGCGCTACCTGGGCTTCCCCCTGAGAAACACATCCAACACTCCATCCAACTCAAAGGGGCTGTCCCCAAAGCACACCCTATCTACAGGCTGACCCCAAGTAAAGACAACGCCCTACGCGCCTAGCTTAAGGAGGCGTTAGAGAAAGGACTTATCTGCCCCTCACAGTCTCCTTTTGGGGCCTCCATGTTCTTTGTGGCTAAGAAGGACGGTACCTTACGTCTGGTCACAGACTACTGAGCCCTAAAAAAAGTTACTATCCAGAATTATTATCCACTACCACTGATTGACAATCTCTTTGACGCCTTGGGAGGAGCCATAGTCTTCTCCAAGATTGATCTAACTGCAGGCTACAACCAGATTTGTATTAAAGAGGAAGACATCCCCAAAACAGCCTTCTGCACTAAATACAGCTCATACAAATTTGTGGTGCTCAACTTTGGCATGACAAATGCCCCATCCACCTTTGTGACCTTCATGAACAAAGTATTCACGCCACACATAGGCAAGCATGCCCTAAACTACCTGGACAACATCATTGCCTACAGTCCCTTGGTGGAACAGCATCACAAAAACCTAGAGGCAGTCTTTGCTACCCTGGCACAACACAAACTGTTGGCCAAGCCCTCCAAGTACCAATTCTTCCGCAAGCAATTACCCTTCCTGAGACACATAGTCTCAAAGGACAGCATCAAACCCAAAAGTCAAAAGATACAGACCATATGCAAGATACACCACCTAAGGATAAGTTTGAACTAACACCTTCTTGGAGATGGTGGCCTATGTACACCACTTCATACCCAACTGTGGCATTTTGACTGCCCCCTTATCCACCATAACAGGCGCCAAATCCAAGTTTGTGTGGACCCCCCCAACATGACCTCTGTTTTAGAGGCCTCAAGGAAAAGCTCACAACAGCTCCCATCCTGCAATACCCCAAACGTGATAGGGAATACCAAATGAAAACTGATGCCTCAGATGCATCCATCAGGGGAGTCCTAAAAATCAAAAATAGTGATGGTGACTTCCTGCCTGTAGCCTATGCATCACAAAAGTTGACAGATGGCAAATGTCAATACCCTATCCACAACAAGAAACTGTTGGCCATTGTGCACTGTCTAGTCAAATGGTGTTGTTATCTGGAACGGCAGGAAGAGTTCACAGCATTAAACAGCCACAAGTTGCTCATATATTCAAAACCCATGCAAATCTATCTTGCTGCCAAGCCCGCTGGATGGAGCTCTTGGAGAAATTCAATATGCTCATACAGTACAAACCTGGTCCTGAGCTTGCCATGGCAGACACCCTCTCATGCCTATATGTCTGTGCCACAAGAGGGGAAAATGGTCTTGACCCAGACTGGCCTCTCTTGGTACTACAAACAAAGGGTGAGGGTTTTCCCCTGGTACAACCAACATAACAAAAGAAACAGCTATCAAAAACAAACATCTATTTGCAGACGTGTATGGGACCCTGCACAGAAAAATGTCTGGCAGTACTACCATTTCTTATATCCCCACGCACCAGCAAGTAGACACCATCCTACACTATCACAGAGACCTCAGACACACCAAGATTCAAAACCTATATGAGTTCCTTAAGCACAAGGCCTGGTGGACAAACTTATATTGTGACGTTCAGGAAGTCCTAGACTAATGTGAGGTATGCAAAAAGTTTGCCAAGAGCAAAACCCCTCTAAAGTCAGTACTACCCATCTGCACACAACTACCCTTCAAGGTATGGGCCCTTGACGTTGTTGGCCCCATGCCAGGGAAACACAATAATAAGAAATACATCATCACTGCCATAGACTTTGCTACAAGATGGCCAGTAGCCCAAGCAGTAAGGGCACACTGATAATGAAATACAACAATTTTTTGGAAAAGAGATAATCAGCAAGTTTAGAAAGCCAGAACTCCTGATAACCAATGGAGGAAAGGAATTGACCTCCAAAAACATCAACATATACCTCTCTAAAAATGGGGCCAAACACACTGTGACTACACCATACCACCCACAGGCCAATGGATGTGTAGAGCAGCTAAATGGTAGCCTTGTGCAAGCCTTAGCCAAGCTCACTGCTGGGAGGTCTGAAGACTGGTATAAGCAGCTTATAACTGCACTACTTGTGTGCCAAACCCAAGTGAACAGTTCCACCAGAAAAAGCCCATTTGAGTTGGTATACAGCACACAGCCAAATATCATTAAAGAATTGACAGGACCCAAACTGGAAATTCTAAGTGAAGTCCCCCTACGCTCAGACCCTCACGTTATAGAGGCCAACAGCAAACAAACAGAAAAGGAAAACAAACATCTGCAAAAAACCTTTGTACCCATCTGTGATAGACATGAAGTTGAGGACAAAGTTTGGGTCATGAACGTTGATAAAAGCAAACTACAACCCAAGAAAGTAGGGCCAGCAATCAATCTAAAGGTAAAAGACAATAACACTTACCTTGTGCAAGGACTCAGGAAGCGCAAACAAGACAAGACCCTACACCATGATTGCCTAAGATCCTGAAAAGCAAGACAAAAACAACGCAAAAACGCCCTGCCTGCCACATAGCAACAGTTAGTCTAGTACAGACCTGGGCTCCTGACAACCTCCCTGACACCCTACCCCCAGAGGAGGCCAACCTTCAGTTGGGGGGTGTTGAAACAGCAGGCTTGGCCCACCAGCAAGGTTCCAAACAAGCGGGTTTATGACCCGCAATCCAATTACCTGGCCACTCAAAGCCAGACTAGGAAGTCAACTCAAATTACCAAACCCAACAGCATGAACAGATGATGATCCTTTATGGTGAATACCTTGTTTTGGCGCTTGAATCATTACCAGGATCAAGCCACCCCCTTCACCATCCAGCCGTGTGATTAACACAATCATGTTCCTATTATCCTTGATTCACATTGACTATATAATCACTATCTCTCAATAAAGATTAATTTCTAGCTTCTAAATATTTCCCTCCTTGTAACTCTGCTAAAACAGCACAGTTATAACATTATGAATATATAGAAGTTAAAAGAGGTAAAATATACAGTCTATATGAGCTATCAGATGGATGTCTGGACTGAGAATTTAAGTAGCAACTGATATTTACTATTTTGTTGATATTTATGCCAAGATTTATGTTTTGATTGTTTGTTTCTCTTTTACCATCTTTGATTGCCTAAATTTCCATGCATACTGAACCATTTCAGCTCAAACCAGAGTCAATCAAAAGCTCTTAATTTCAACTTTCATAATCTTACTTTTAATAATATACTTCTGATTCAAAATTATGAGTTAATATTTCTTAAATATAGTTTTCCTATCATCTCATTTTTATGGAATTGCATATAAAAATCTTCATAGCTCTATTATTTCATGAAACTTAATCTCCTCCTGTTTAATCTCATCAATAAAACTACTATCTAAATCCTAGCTGTATCTTTTTTATCCTTGGGGAGTAGTAATTTATTGATGATGGTTGAACACAGGCTTTGATACAACTGCCGTTTTTTTTGAAAAATTCTGAAGACTTACAATGTAAGATAATCAAATTACAAAATATACCATGCAAGAGGCAGAATTTTAGTGCTATTTCTACCTCCCAGATCACAAAAATCACACAGAGTTTCATATTGCTGATTTTTATTTTAAAATATTGGCAGTACATTCAGATCCAGGGATTCAAAGGACATGGCTACTTTACTTCTGGATTTAGATACTACAATGGCCTGTTATTTTTCTTAGATTGTTTCTGGGCTTTTTCTAAATCATTTTTTATATGCTATATACAGGAAATATCTGTTGCCGCTCTTTCCTGTCCCTTGTCACTCTTTTCTATTTATTCCTGTCCCAATCATGAAATAGAGGCAGTACAAAACATTTTATAATTCAGTGAGTGCTACTGAAAATGGTTTTTTAGCCTCCTCTATACACACAAAATACTCCCTACCCAGTTGATCCTACTAGTTGTACTTAAACACAAGACTTGCATAGCTTGTCATCAAGGTAATTTCATAATCAGATCATCCTTGTTTACATTCAGAATTTCTGCTGTCCTATGATTTTCCCTTGTTCAGTGTAACCAATTAAACATACATTGTGTTGCAACATCTAAAATTACTTCCTCTTTGGTAAACTATTTCCCAAGAATCAACCTGATTAATGAATAATTGGTGGTACTCTTATAATATTCTCATTGTTGTAAATTTGGGCTATCTAAACTAGCTAAATCTACACACTAAAGTTTATCTAAAATAAAGTAAGGATAAAATATGCTAATATCACTAAACTATTTAAGTCTTACTAAACACCAACTTCAACTTCTAAATAAAAGGAAAAATCAAAGTATGTGTTAAGTGTAAGGTTAAAAGCTGTGTTTATTAAACTCATATGGGTTGATAATAAGCCTGAGTATTTTAGCTCCACCTTTTGAATCCAATTGCAATTGAGGAAATCAACTTAAGGAATCCATTGTCAAATTGTATCAATGTATTAATTCCAATTATCTCAATAGCAATTAGAGTGGAGCACTAAATATTGCAACACTCATGTTGTATTAGATCAAACATTCTGAATACTAAGAATAACCTTATTTGGACAAGCCTCATGACTTCCATAACATACATGGGAATCATGTGGCTTATTGTCATGAATGACATTTCAATACTTGTATTGAAAACCCTGGAATCAAACCCTGGCTCTCAGAATATACCTTGCACCAACCAGTATAGACAGGGACCCAGAAGACTTCCAGTTGAGCCAAACCCTGGGCTGCAGGAGATACATTGCTCCAATCAGGAAGGACAGGAACCCGCCGGTCTACCAGCAGCCAAGACTGAAAGCTCAATACTAGCATTAAAAACCCTGGAATCAAACCCTGACCATTTGAAGACAAATTGAGTCACCTAGGAGGGAAAGGGACCCATCAACCCCTTGATCCACCAACTTGAGTTGTTGAATTACTCTGAAATCCACCAGCTTGTTAGAGAAGATTCCCTAAATAGTCACCAGATTGCTGCCAACCCTTTGTCACTGAAGACTCAGACCTACACAGAGGTTGTGGCTTGCCTAAAGGAGGTTAAGACAAGGCATAACACTGGCCCTGCCAATGAGCACCAGTTGCTGCCAGTCTTCTGTCCAGAATTGGCAACACAATTGGCTGGCTCAGGTGATGTAGTGAAAAGAAGCAGCAGAACAAAGAATTGCCACTTCTGTTCACCAGAGCAGGCACAACCAGGATCTGCTGCCCTTAAACCCCTAAGCCAAGATCCATGCCTTTCCAGTGCATTATCTGCAAACCTGAAGTCCGCAAAAGTCAAAGAAGAGAAATCACATATTATAAGAACCCTGGCAGTATGGGGATGACCATATTGTCATTTTCAATAATAAAAGTTTATGAACCTTTGGTTTGAGCAAATATTAAATTATTTGGTCTTATGATCTTTCATCTCAACTCTATTCAAGTAGACAACCAGGCAGCCACTCACTCTAGAGACCAACCTGCCAATCCATCTCTTGCACTATATTGTCCCCCTGGAGCTCCCTTCAGACCTGTGCATTTTGCTAAATACCCACCAAACCCTGTCTACTCTGAGTTCAACTTGGAGAACATACTCATTGCCAACCCCCTGGCAAGGACTAGAGAGATCAAAACTATAGCTTGCAAAGGAAAATGGTATGTAAGACTGCCAAGATTGTTCAAAGGCAAGTATAATTATCTGCCTGCCTACTTTGCTCCCATGACTCTGCCCTTAAGCCTGCAACCTGACCGCCCAATGGAAACTACCACTATCACTGAGATCACATCCACCCAGCTGTTTTAAGTACTCTACATTACTTTGAAGGGAATAGTAGATACTATGGTGCCCAATTCAGGGCCCTGGTCTTTTCTTGGGTGATCTGTATCCTATATTATCAAGTTAGCACTCATCCTATGTTAGGCATTACCCTCTGGCCTGGCTGTATTCCGTCCTGAGCCAGCCAATGCATCTACCTATGCCTGGCTTCCTGACAGGAATCACTCCAAGATCAGCAGGCATTGAATTAACATTGGGTGGTACCAACAACAAAGTTCTAACTGAGGGCCCCATCTTCCAGTAATGATCCGGTTTAGAATTAGATTGTACAGAATATATTGTAACAACCCAACTACAGGATGCATTTTTTTAAAAGTAAATTAAACCAAGGGATATTTGATTTTTATTAAGTAAAATTTTGGGAGGACTCAACTCTTAGAGTTGAAACAGTGAAAATTATTCAATATATATCAAAAATTGACTAAGAAATACCACCTGGATCCTGGGCTCCTATTTCTTCTACATTGTCAAGTGAGTATCTGGTCCAGGTTGCAAAGAACCCTTAAGTGACCAATTTCTGACAACCATGTTGATTAATAAGCTCATACCAGGTAACCCTCAAATTACATTAATTTATCAGTGTCAATTTGCAAGGGGGAATTGGTTTCAGCCGGCAGACTGGAGCAGCTGTAACCCATTTTTGGTTGGCTGTTTGATTTAAACCCATTAATTTGGTCACTTTTTTTAAAGGTTTGCTGGCTTTTTGATCCTTTTTACTTGGCCAGATAATTCCCAGCATGATGGAACCTACCATGACATTACCCTCTGCTTTAGCCCTGGGCACAATACCACTATCCAGGAGATGGGATAAGGAGAGATTCTTGTGGGCAGGCAGGAGTTTCATTGCAGCTAAGGTAAGCTTGGGGTGGCCAACAGCAGTGGGATTGCGCTTGTAGAACTCTAAATCAGGTCTCGGGAATTAGAAAAATCATAGTGGGGAACCCATGAGTTTTTGGAATCAGGATAACCCTTCTATGATACCAAATATTCCAAACAGCGTTGATTCTTATGGGAAGCCAGAATACAATTTACCTCATACCCAGGTTCTCCTTCCACAGGGATTGGTTGGGAAGAAGGAGTCTTTGTACCCTTAAATGGAGTGAGAAGGCATTCATGGAAAGTGTGGAAAATCTTGAAAGCCGGGGATAATTCTAGCCAATATCCAGAGGGACCAATTTGATGTTCAACCTTGAAGGGACCAACTTGCTTGGGCCCTAATTTGCAACAGGGGACCTTCATTTTCATATTGCAAGCATCAAACATGACTAGATCACCTGGCCTGTAGGTTGGACCTTCCTGGCGCTTGAAATCTGTGTATTCCTTGTAAGTTGACACAGCAGCGGTGAGAGTAACCTGGAGCTCCTGATAGACCTGTTTTAATGCAGTGGCTTGATCAGTTGCAGCTTCCACATTGCTAACTAAGAGGGAACCCATGTTGAATAAAGGGTTGTAACCTACATTGGCATAGAATGGCAATACTTGAGTTGCCGTGTGCGGGGTGTTATTATATGTGAACTCTGCCATGGGTAGGTTATCACACCAGTCATCTTATCTTGCATTTGTGTAGCAGTGTAGGTAGACCTCCAAACTTTGGTTTACCCTCTCTGTTTGTCCATCAGATTGGGGGTGGAAAGCTGTGGAGCGGTAAAATTTAATACTTAGAATTCCAATAAAAGCTTCCCAGAACTGAGCAATGAATTGGGGCCTGAAGTCACTCACAATCTCCATCAGGATGTCATGCAAGGAGAAGATTCTATTTACAAACAACCAAGCTGTTTCAAATGAAGCAATTGTGGTTGAGCAGGGAACAAAGTGTGCCATTTTTGTGAAGCAATCAACCACCACCATGATTGCATTAAACCTGTTAGAATTCAGGAGTTCTCCAATAAAGTCCACCAACACCAACATCCATGGTCCTGAAGCTGGCTGCAGTGGAACCAACAACCCAGTTGTCTTGTTCCTGCTTGCCTTGGATCAAAAACATACCAAAAAATCTCAAATGTAAGCCGCCACCTGCACTGTCAAACCTTTCCAAGAAAACTGTTGACAAATTAACTCCACCATTTTGTTTTTCCCTGGGTGACCTGCTGTGGGACAGGCGTGATAGGCCACCATGATTTCATCTCAAATAGTTTCCTCTGGGACCCATAAGCAACCTTGATGATATAAAATAGGTCCTATTTTGTGATAACCCTGTGCCTGACTAACTGGATGTGCACATGCTAGTTCCAATAACCTATCATAACCTTTGGACAGAGGCTGCAAGAACTTAACCTTGGAATATAAGTCTAAGTCTGCGCCCTTGGTTCTGGACATGGTAGCAAGCGTAGCCGGCAGAGTTAACACAAAAGGAACCACAGCCTTGTCCAGAATCATTGTGTGTGTTAAACTTGGCGTCCATGTCAGCATATGGGAGAAAGAAAGGATTTCTGCTCAATGCATCTGCCAGGTGATTGTCAGATCCCTTAATAAATCCGTAGCAAAACTTGTATCTTGTCAGTTCACCATGCCATCTGGATTGACAATCTGAAAAACCCCTGGGTTGTCAATAATACAGAAGAGCTTTGTGGTCAGCTCATACTACAAATGGATGATGCGCCAACATAAGATGATGATGCCAGTGCTTTAACAATTCCACAACAGCCAATAATTCCTTGTTGTAAATCATGTAATTACGTTCATGAGCCTCCATCTTCCGGGAAAAATACCCTACAGGTCTCTCAATCCCGTTGCTAGCTGTCTGCAACAGCACACTAGCCACAGCATATTTAGAAGCATCTGTGGAAACCACAAAAGGAAGCTCAGGATCCACATGTCTTAACACTGGGGAGGACAACAAAAGAGCCTTGACTGCTGCAAACGCTTCTGCACACTCAGGCGTTCAGACCAAAGTTGTCCTTTCACTAGCCAAATATAAAGGGGCGGCCACCTTAGACAAGTGGGGGGGTGAATTTCAAGAACGTACAAGTAACCAAAAAACTACAAAGTTGGGATGCTTTCACAGGCGTAGCATACTCTCAAACCACAGCTTCCTTGTCAGGGGCAATAGTGTGGCCATCCTCAAAGATAATATTACCCAGAAAAGTAACCTTACGCTTAAAGAATTCACACTTACGCCTTTTAATGATCAAGTTGGCATGGAGAATGCGCCCTAAAACTGCCAACAGGTGGGCCTTATACAACTCCTCATCCAAAGAGAATACCAAGATGTTGTCCATATACGCAATGGCATATACTCCTAGGAGATCCCCCAAGACTGAAGCAATTAACCGCTGAAAGCAAGCCAGAGCATTCTTCAATCCAAAAGGCATTACACAGAACTGGAAGATGCCCTTCTTGGTTCTGAATGCTGTTAATCATTACATTCCTTCTGCAATCCTGATTTGATTGAAGGCATTCAACAGATCAAGTTTTGAGAATACCTTTTCCTTCTCAACGCACCAAGAAATCTGAGCTTCAAGAGGTAAGAGATAGGGATCAGGAATTGTAATGTTATTCAATTTCCTGTAGTCAACGCAAGGACAAAGAGACCCATCAGACTTTTAAACAAACAACAATGGGGAGCAGATCAACAAAGCCTTCTTGAAAATGCATCCCTTTGCCAGCATGTCTTGAGTACACTCATCTAAACATGTGTCTTCCTTCAAGGTTAAAGGGTAAATAGGAGACACAATACAAATCAGATCAACAGTAACTTTAAAGTCAAAGTCAAATTGAGTGTGCTTGGGAAGGACCTTGCCCCTAGTAGTGTCAAACACTGTAGACTAGGGGTGCAGGCATGCTGGTAAATCCAAACTTGCAGGGACAGGAACAGGAACCAATTGAATGGTCTGAGAAGACTGCTCTAATTCAGACATACCTAACAACAGAATACAGATAGATATGCCCAAAGAGTGTTCCACTTGCAGTTCATTTTCTTTCAGCAAGGTTGATACATTATGGTCTTGCCACCAGCCCACCCCCAAAATAATAGGATACATAAGGGTAGAGCAAATGGAGAACCTTGCAGTAAAAGACTGACCCACAACTACAAATGTCACCGGCTTCTTAAGCTGGAAAGAGGGAAATGTTTGACATTTTCTACCCCTAACAAGCATTCCAGGGTGATACTTGAGTGGCAGCAAGTCTGTGGTCTCAACACTCATAAATTTCTTGGAAGCACCTATATCCAACAGAATGACCAGTCAATAAATAGTTTGACTCTTATCAATGCTACCATAAAACAAGAAGTAACCAGAAGTAGATTTATTTACAGCAAATGTTGCAATATTGGCAGGATCCTGCTTCTCTTTGGTGGTATGGACAGCAGCTAAGGAGACAGGGTGCTCCTTAAAATATTGCTCAATCATTTCTTGGACAGCAGCAGGAAGAACAGGATGATCACAATCAATTAGAACAAGGAGCAACTCTTAAGATTCAACTTCCAAAGGCTTTGCAGGCACAACATGCTGAAGCATAGCCAATGAACTCTCATGGGCAGACACTACTGGCGCTTCATTCACCTTGACAGGTTTGTTCAAAATTGCCAATTGCAACTGAGAAGAACCACAGGAGAACAATCCTGACTTTGGCTGAAGGGAACTACCGCAGAACAAGGACCAGAAAACCAGGAGCGCGCAGCAGGTTTGTCCTCAATTACCAACATACCTTGCTTGGAAGTTGACAGATTTGAGACCAGAGAAAAAATTTGGCTTACCAGGGCCTCAGTTGTGGTTAACAGGGAATCCCAAACCGTCAAATCCTGGGCAGTCTGGTCAACTGCTAACCACAACACTGAGAGTTTATTAACCTTGGGAACATTGATTGTACAGTAGTAGGCAAGAAACTGAGGAAGGAATATCAAGAGCAGAGTAGTACCCTGTTGGAAGGTGTACAACTTACTTTATACTTTGAGCTCCTCAATAGATAAACACAAATTTTTTAACAAAGGGTACAGAGATGCACTTTCAGTTAAAGCACGTGGATTGCGCTCCACCACAGACAACAACCATTCACGAGCATCCTTAGAAACCTTTGTCATCACATGGTAAACTTGGGATTTGTGACAAAGGCTTGAACCAGAATAGAATGATAAGGCTGACAAAACTTCACGCAAAATTTCATCAGTGGGTGGAGCAGGAAAATAATCCAGACGCCAAAATAACATTGCACAGCGGACATAAGAAACAGATGGTCCAGTCTCAACAACTGCAAATGGAGGTGGAAACCAAAAATTAAAGAAAAGCCCAAACTAAAAACTCATAGAAGAACTGATACAAATAAACATGGTAAACATAGATATCTTGACAGAGCAGGAGAAAAGAAACACAAATTCATGATAAACTGCTTCCAAAAACTCAGACGTAGAAGAGTTGAGTAATGTGACAGAAATTGCAGGATAGTAAGAAGCTGTCTCCAGGTGGTGGGGAATTACCACCCAAATCCACATAGACTTAATGATTAACCACTAACGCAGCTTTAAATACTGTTTTGTAAAATTTCCAAATGAGATTTTAGGATTAGATAAAATAATTAATCCTAACCAAAGTATCCTAAGATAAATAGCCTGTGAAAGCATCAGAGAATCTTCAGAAAATTATTTTTGGATATTGAGATGCAGCACAATTTTCATGTTCCAAGACATGGGGACCACTCCAAGATTAGCAGGAATTGAATTAAAATTTGGGAGGTGCCAACAACAAAGTTCCAACTACAGGGACCCATCTTCCAGTAATGATCCGGCTTAGAATGAGATTGTAGGGAATGTAGTGTAACAATCCAACTACAGGATGCATTTTTTCAAAAGTAAATTAAACCAAGGGATATTTGATTTTTATTGAGTAAAATTTTGGGAGGACTCAACTCTTAGAGTTGAAACAGTGAAAATTATTCAATATATATCAAAAATTGACTAAGCAATACCACCTGGATCCTGGGCACCTATTTCTTCTACATTGTCAAGTGAGTATCTGGTCCAGGTTACAAAGAACCCTTGAGTGACCAATTTCTGATAACCATGCTGATTAATAAGCTCATACCAGGTAACCCTCAAATTACATCAATTTATCAACGTCAATTTGCAAGGGGGAATTAGTTTCAGCTGGCAGACTGGAGCAGCTGTAACCCATTTTTGGTTGGCTGTTTGATTTAAACCCATTAATTTGGTCACTTTTTTTAAAGGTTTGCTGGCTTTTTGAGCCTTTCTACTTGGCCGGATAATTCCTGGCATGATGGAACCTATGTGACACCTTCAGCACCTTGATACTTAACAACTGCTGGTCATGTCTCCTTTATTTGGTTGGTTTTGATTTTTTTGGCCTTCTCAGTTCACCAATAAGCCAAAATTTACCACCTAATCTAGTGACAGAATTGGGTGGCAACTTGTGACTTGTTAGTGAATCAATAATGCCATAAAAAATCTTAAACCCAATCAAACAAAGATGTTTTTTACTGTATGTCTTATATTAGCTCTGGGGTTGGCTTGTATTAGCTTTGTCAGAATTAAAGAAATTAAGATGTAAAGAAATCAGAAATGTTTGATATAACTCTTAATAAAAATTACTTTGATTGTGGTTTTACAATATAATTTATATTTGGATTCGGCTTTTAGATAATTCAGGATCAATAGATTCTAAGTAAAGCATGATTCATGTGTGAACCATCAAATTAGATTAAGATCTAGTAGAAGCAATCAGGAACACTGACAGGCAAAGAACTATAGAAAAAAGACAAGCTAATGCAATAGAAGTTACAAAAAATAAAAACAAATATGCACTGTAGACAAAGGAATAAATAACAAGATAGTTTAAAAGAATTATAGTTTAACATCTTTAAGAAGTGATCAAATGTAGTATAAAAGGTAGTACTGTTTATATTGACACAATATTGGTTTTTACATATATTTATGAATAATATGAGAGAATTTAACAAGAATTTGAGGATATCAATGCTGCAATCAAGAGACTGAGAACCTTTATAGAGAAAGTGCAAGAAATTATATGTGCATTGATAATCTAAATGGGAAATGTCACACAGTTTACACTGTGTGCCCTAAGGCCCATATTAAACAGCTCACCAGAAGAATTTTTTTAATCAAATCATAAATTTTCTTATTGAGATAGTTAAGCAGCTTGATCTGAAGCTGAAATCATTACTTGCATCCAATCTTTGGGAGGGGAACTAAACTCTCTTGAATTTTTTTGAAGGGCTCCTCATCAAGTAACTTTCCCAGTTGATGAAACTCCACCTTATCTGAAAGATAGCACAGGATCAGAGCCAACAGAAGCATGAATAGTATTAGAACAGGTAAAGATAATATTTCAATTGAAAATAGAGCCAAAGACTAATTTTTAGCAATGATTGACAGAAGAGATCATAATATACTGGTGCCATATTTCTCTCCAACATTTTATGAAAACTTTACTGATTTTGCTTCTGATCAGGTTTATTTTAGTAATGGATATTACAAGCAGCTTATCCTTTATATTGTAGGAAAATAACTGTTCCCAAACGCTAAATTTCAACAGACCTTTGTTCCTAAGAATGTATAGCCTTGTGCCACAGTATTTGAATTTTTATCACTAAAATATCACTCTAAGAAAAGATGCCAAGTGAAAAAGAAGGTTATCAACCCCCTGAAAAATTTCAGATAATTAAATTTAGTAATTGATATGAAAATTTTATTAGGGTCCCAGTTGAAAACTATCTCAAGACTTTGATAATCTCTCTAGAAAAATATTTTGGCCTCAAAATTGAGGTATTTACACTTCTTACACAATATCAGTTGACCAGCTGGTTGCCTGGAGGGTGTAAATTATGGCATCATTAATGAGCCTGACAAAAATATAGCAGAGAAAGTGAAAATTTTACTCACAGTCAATCAGAAATAAGCATACATTTGAAGGCCCTCTCTTAACTCACCCCTTAAACTTTAAAACCTGGTTTTATATATATTTTCCTACTTATAATAAAGACTATCACAATCCCAAATAAAACTATAAGAGAATGATCAAGTACATGAGGCACCAAGTGCCCCTGATACTCCTACTCTCATTTGTTCCTAAATTAGATTCAGAAGGCTTTCATATGTAACCATGAAGCTGTAAATACCAACATATGAGGTGTATTCTAGAAAGATAGGGTGCCAAGTTTAATACTTGGAACCCAATAAGGGAGATAATAATTGGGTATACCATTAATATCCAACAGAAAACCCTGTCATGTACGTTAAACTGTCTAAAATCACCGTTGAATTAAGTGAGTAAATAGTATGTAAAAGTGTATACAGCTATGAACAAGGTTGAGTGGGGCAAAATAAATGTGGGGCAGGAGTAAAATTGAGAGGAGTTTAGTTGCACTGACTCCTTTTGATAATACTCTTTAGTGGGTTTGCCTAATGGCCTGCATGGTTGATAGTGTTGGTGGCCCCCAATCCCTAGGCAGGCTGTTATTACAGCAGATAAGATAAGATGGTTCATCTTCTGACTCATGGGAAAGGGTTGACAAAGCTTAGTGTCTGACTTCTTTATTAGTAAAGTCTGTTTAGATGATTTATATGATAACTAATAAAGGGCAATTTTAATCAATGTTGAAAAATCTATCACCAAGGAATCAATCTTTATTATATAATAGTGTCTTTGTGTGGCAGGAATATTGGGAAGCATTGAATGGGGAACCCAAGACACTTAGTTGCACCTGAGATTCCCTTTTCTGGATGACATTGTTGATTGCCAAATGGAATTTTTTGGCCAAAATTCAACTTGTGTTGGCATGCTGGCAATTGGGCCTTCTTCATGCACCTAAATTAACTTACTGAGATTGGTACATTAATAGGTTTTTAGGTGACATTGCCAGTTCCCTCTTCATTTGGCAGATTTCTAATTTGGGCAGCAGTTCCCCTCAAATTGGGACTTGGGGAATTTTTTGTTTCCTAACATGGAAAGTTCCCTGTGGAGCAGTGAGGGGCTGGCTGGCTGGCTGACTGGCTGGGCGTGCAGCTGGCAGAGGTCTGGCAGTCAGCCACACAGTCCGCAGTTGAAGTATAAAAGCCTTTTCTAACAGAATTTGATTTTAAAATTCTTTTCCCAAAGCAAGGTTTTTTGTGGCAGTTTACCTAATCAGGGGAAACCGCTGCAAACATTTTGCATTCTTTTTTGATGGTGAGGTGCTGCAAAAATTAATCTTTTTGTACTGTTTGTCAGGAATATTACCTTACAGAAGCCCTCTCTTCTTTGACAAGCAAACATTTCTTCTTGGTTACCCATTTACATTTTTGATATTCATTGTGTTAACTCAATTTATTCCTCTCTTAGAAAATTCATAGGCTTAAAATTCCAATAAACTTTTATCTCATCTGGTTGTATAGTGGTGTGATCATTTTACCCTCACCAGTTTCATTTTCTTTCTGGAATGATTTAAAAAACTCTAACATCTTGGGCCCACTCTGTGCATACCAGGGCCCATATGGTCCCTCTGATAGAAAGCTTATTTTCTTTTTTATACAGGATATAGTCAAGTACCTTCTTAACACTATAATAAGCACACTAAAGCAGGAAAAAGAGTGTGTCTACTCCAATACCTGCCTCTCAAATCATTCCATAACTTATTAGAAATCTGGACTTGGAAGTTTAAAACCTGCCAAGAATGTAGGTTCAGTTTTATGGACAGATTAAAGGCATTTTTTATGATTTTAGGCCTGTGTGGGCTGAAGACAGGGAGATGATTCTAACCAGAACAAACCACTCTTTTGTACAGAAATCTTATAATAATAAAATTAGGGCAGTCTGCAACAAGATTTATGGATTCTCATCTGCTTACTGTGGCCAGAGGCTGCATCTGACTGTATACCTGGAATCCTTGTTTTAAGTTGGCATAAAAAAGAACACAGAGGGTTCAAATGGTTTTAAACATGTCATTGGCAAGATAAAACACCTGCCTGAATCAAATAAAGTCCTGGATGAATACTGCTCAACTAAGCAACTCATCCTAGACTATACTGTAAATTTATTACCTACAAGGTAAAAATGCGGGATTGTCAAATTCTTTTGCATAAACTCACCAACTTAAAGGAGTGATTTTCATCCCATAACAACTTACTTTTTCATATAAAAGGATAAAAAATATTCCAGTAAGTTGGTGAGTTTACTCCAAAGAATTTGACATTCCCACATTTTTACCTTTAGGTTCTGAATCTACAGTATTATACTAGCTGGGCTTTAAAGATTTCAGATGACACCTGAGAAACTATTCATAGCAAATAATTTTGTGTGCCTCCCCTTCAAAAATAGAAGGGTGGTGTAGAATAGTGATATCAACAGTATCATAGCAGTATCTGTGAGGATCTCTTAAAAGATTTGCTATGATGCTCTCTCATATCATCACAATAAATAAAATTACCACAAAAACTTGTATGTGCTAGTAATATTTCTTTATATAAATTATTGTTCATTTTTTAAGTTAATCTTTTATATTACAGTAGTTTTCAAACCTGTTGAGATAAATTTATATTAGTGAGTTTAGAATACATAAGTTCAGTCACAAAACAAATTTCAACTTGATAGATCTAAATAGAATATAATTTCACAGAAAATGTGCACTATTTGGCAAATATTTCCAGTCATACAACAACCTAATCAAACTGGGGATAAATGCTTAACAAATCAACAACAAGTGTACCAAACACTAGAACACATGAGTTTCAGTAACAGAATGCATCTACTATGTTTACTATATTTTTTGTGAACATATAAAACTCAGTCACAAAATTTACAAGCTTGATCCAACAACAAGCCTCAATAGCAACTGAAACAGACAATGTAAATATCAAATATCAAAACACATGAATTAATTAATAATACTGTTACCAAATTGTCCTAATTAAGAATGCAATTTAGAATACAAAAAGGAAATGCATATTTTGAGTATCTGTTTCGAGATTAAAATCAATAAAAATATTTAATTTATCCAAACTCATGATTAACAGTGCACATTTACAACCAAAAATAATTAATATAGAAATCCAAAACCTAGGTTGAAATAAACAGTAGTGACTACAAGCTTTCATGCTACTATATATATAGAGATATAATTATAATAAATAAATTGTACTTTAAATTCAGAACCTAAACGTAAAAATGCAGGATTATCAAATCCTTGGTCAAAATTTTGAATCAATTTTGCAGGCAACTCAGCTGATTGAAAAGTAAAATATTAAATAAAATCAAATATTTAATTTGACTTTTTTTGATTAATTTAAATTGGCAAATTTTGAATCTCTTGAGCAAGGACTCAACTAACAAAAAACAAAACACAGCAAGCAAATTTGGGATACATGAATGAGAAATTCAGGATTCTAATGTACAATTTGAGGTTTCCAAAAATTTCAAACAAATCATAGACATCATGTAAAACTTAACAAATCCAAAATTGCGGGATTGTCAAATCCAAGAACCAAATTTAAAATCAAAAATGAGGTGAATTTGAAATAAATATAATTTATGAGTGTCTCAAAAAGGATGCCAAAGGATCTAGAGTGGATTTGTGCTAATTCTTTTAGGAATCATAGGCATTCTCAAAAATCACCCTATTCCATTTTATTACAGCTAAAATTTAGATCATAATATTCACAAAATTAACATATATAACAATAAAATTGATTAAAATATACACTTCTCTTTTAATTTTAATTTTTTAACAAAAATTTATTATGTCTTCTTTCAATAACAACCAAATAAACGAGCTGTTCCCTGGCCTTGACAAAATCATGCAGGACTACACTGGGTCTTCCAATATTGAAGCCTCTGTCTATGGTCACTCCCAACCTGCAGGCCCCTCTGCAAGCACTAACCAGGACTGTGTTCTTTCTCCCGCATCCTCAAGCATGGCCCTGTTTGTCCATCACACACAGGCAGCTGGTAACCTAGATTGCGTATCAACAATGACATCTGGAACCAGCCAATTGAGCCATGGGATCACTCAGAGAACCCAGAATCCGGAAACAGCCAATCAGATGGCACTATCTGGTTCCCAAGACAGACACACCCCACCTCCAGTCAATCAGCCTGCAAGAGCAGAAGAAAGCAAATTACCCCAGAGATTGTTCTCAAAATTGTTGAAAAGCAAGGGATGCTTATGTTCCTTTGTGAAATTTTGGCTGTGATGGGTTTTGAAAATTCCACTGTGGCTGAAACCCTGCAAGCCTACGCCAATTATGGTCCCCCTCCCAAGAAGACCCCAACTGGAGCCTGCACATCACTGATAGCAAAAAAGCCCATCCCCTCATGATAGCCATCATATAACGTGACCCACAGATGCCCCTGTTCCAGGTTTGCCTCCAACTGGGACTTCATGGCATTTTCAAAATAAAAGAACAGTCAATTTGTGGATGCACAGAGTTGTGATTGCTGCTAGAATCTTATCCAATCAAGTTCTCAGTAGTCCCAGTTTAATGGATACCAACCCATAAAATTCAACCATTATTAATTTTATTAAAATGAGGGCAATGAGGATGTGCAATGACTTCATCCTCTTGTCATATGTCAAGATTTCTGCAAGTATCAAAGATTATGGAGAAAATTGTATCCAATCTGACATTTATAAGTACAGGACAATTTTTTATCAATTTGTTAGGGTTTTGTTGGCAGCTTCCCCATTAGGTGTCAATCATTACTTGGCAATATCAAACACTGCAGATGGGTATGTCTACCAGACAGAGCTCAAGGACATGCTGGAGGAGTAGGCTACCCAACAAGCTGTGTACACAGCTGTACTGAGTGCAGAGATGGAGCAGCAGGAATGGGAAACCAAAGAAATTAGGGCTGTGAGTTGTACCTGTTGATCCTATCCCATTAACCACGCTGACATACATATTGAAGATGTATGTCTTTACATTTTTGGTTCAGCTCTCAGGTGCTTAAAGCCTGCCACATACAATGAACTGTGCACCCAGATTGAGAAGGGGCATGAGATTTCCCCTCCCATATTTGTCCAGGACTTATCAGATCTTGTCATATTCTATGCAAGTGATAGTAATAAGTCCAGAAAGGACTCCTGCCTCCCCCCACACCCATCCAATTGGTTTGTCAAGCCCACATACATGACAGAAGAAGAATTTGAACAATTGAATCAATCAGCTCTTGCTGCCTCTTCCCAGTCAACAAACCCTGCCTCCCCAACTCCCCCATCCAGACCAAGCTAACCGCCTTTCCAACCCTGACTCCCAGACCATCACTCATTCCCTTCCCATTACCTCTGATGCCATCCCTTTCACAAGCGCATATGATGACAACATACATGCTGCCCATTCCCTCCCTTACTTGTCCTTTGATTAGTAAATAGAACCTTTCTTTGTGACAGCTTGTTAAAGTTGATATTATTTCATCCAATTCATAATTAATAATATATTTTTTATATTATTGACATTCTCTAATAATTAATAAAATAGTATACATTTGATGTGGTAACATATAATAATTTGCATGAATATTTTTCATCATTAATAATAAATTAAGGACCATAAATGTAAATTTTGCATTAGAATATTGCAATTAGATAACAACTCTTGGTATTTTGATATTATGTGCATAACCTACAACATTTTGGTTAATAAAATTCATTGTAAACAAGGCCTTTTTCATTGTAATTTATTTTAATGGACTGCGTTTATATTAGGGTGCCATTAACAGTTAGTAGAAATATTGATACATAGTGTATTTTACAGCCTATATATTTACCTATTGGTAATAATTCTGTAAACTTTTTAGTCAGATTTTGTGAGGTAATAATAATATAATGGGTTAATAAATTAATGTTTATTAGTATTAATTGGCTGATTTTCTTTGCTGTGGCAATTGTAAATTTTATGATATTTACGCACTAGTATTCAATTGGTTGGTTTCACATCCAATTGCACAGGAAATAGTAAATCAAGCCGCCACCCCAACCACATCTAGTCTTGGGGTGGTGGCTTGATTTTCTATTTCTTGTGCAATTGGATGTGAAACCAACCAATTGAATACTAGTGCGTAAATATCAGAAAATGCACTATCACCACAGTAAAGAAAATCAGCCAATTAATGATAATAAACAGTAATTTATTAACCCATTACATTATTATATCCCTGTAGAATCCAACTAAAAGGTTTACAGAACCATTATCAATAGGTAAATATACAGGCTGTAAAATGCACTATGTATCAATATTTCTACTAAGTGTTAATGGCACCCTAGTATAAACACAGTACATTTAAATAAATTACAATGAAAAAGGCCTTGTTTACAATGAATTTTATTAACCAAAATATTGTAGGTTATGCACATGACATAAAACATCAAGAGTTGACATCTAATTGCAAAATTTATATTTGTGGTTATTAATTTATTATTGATAACAAAAAATAACTATGTGATGAAGGTAGTACTATAAAAACCAGTTTTTTGATGCAATTCAAACAAAATGTCAAATATTTACAGCTTGATAAATGAATTAGAAGCACACCTGAAAAAGGTTGTTGAAATAAAATAAACTATCAGGGAACTAGTAAAAGTAAAGCTGGGTAACAGGGGCCAGCCACTGATCCAGCTTAAGGAAGATTCTCTGGATAAATTGGGAAAAATTATAGATGAAAAGAACAAAGAAGCATTACTTAATCTACAGGGAAAAAATTTATCAAGTCTGAAGTTCAATGGAACAGCCTACAATTTGTGGGAGTTTTGACAAGGGGCCAAAGAAAACAATAAGAAAATCAAGCTGATTAAAGAAACTGAAATCTCAAAGGAAATCAACACAAATGAAGAAGAGACCAATCAAATAGAAACATATGAAAACAAAGCAGAATCAAGAAGCAGAAGCGCCACAAGAAACAATGAAAATTTATCAAATGAAGATCAAGAGGAAGTACAAGTATCACAGAAAATAAGGAAGATAAAGCACAGGAAATCAAATGAAGAGCAGCCAACACTCATGAAGTTTGATGAAGGAGCGTCTGTGGCTGAGGGGGCTGCAGGGGAAATAATCATACATTTTTTATGTTTTACTTATATTTACTTCAGCTATAACTAGGAATGGAGACAAGGTTGCTGAAGTGGCGGCCTTTACGCCCAGTTGGTTTTACGGGAGTTACCAATCACTGGTAGCTCCTGTAATTCAAATAAATAAAAATGAAATTAATAAAATAATTCAAAATTCATCAATCAATATGCAACAAAAGAAGCAATAAATAAGGAATTCAAAGCACCAGAAGGAAGTTTAACTTGGTTCAGAGAAGCCTATGAAGTAGGAGCAAGTATCAAATTCAATGAAATGATGGAAACTAAACTGAATGTCAGCATGAATTTTGAGGAATATATTTTTGAATGTCTTGTTCAATTTCAATTTTTGGCTATGAACTCATATGGAATAACCTGAAAAAAATCAATTTCAAGTTCCACAAGAAAAAATCAAGGCAGCAATCTTCAATAATTTAATAAAAGTAATATCAAATCAAATAGGCAAAGTATTCTTAGTCAATAAGATGAAACCTTTATTCATATCTTTTGTGTAGGCATGGGTGGCTGGTCCCTCTAAAATGCCTGACTTGCCTTTGTTCAGATTTTCAAATACATCCCATATGAATAGATTAGTAATTGTATACAAGAAATTCTGCTTATTTGTGGAAAGCTATACTTCACAGCAACTGCACCTTGCTGTTTACCTTGGGGTAATCATCCACTGCATCATGAAAGCCAGTTTAAAAAGCTGGAGGACGTCCCCCTTCAAATGGATGTCTGCCAGCTGGCACTGGACAAAATGAAGACGCTGCAGGACTACCAAATTGTAGAGCATGTCCTATACAACTGTTTTACATTAGCTTTGCTGTACAGATACACAATACCTCCCAAGAACCAACTCCTACTAAATTTTCTTTTGCAACTTCCTTTTATAAGACCCTCAGCAACCACCAGGTGGCTGAGTGCCACCCCTCTAGCAATTGCATCCAGAGTTGTCCACCATGTACAAAAGAGTATATGGTCTCAATTAGATATATAAGCAGAAATTTTAACTTCAAGGTATAATACCCCAGAAAAATTGCATTCCCTTTGCAATTTGCATCTCCATAATAAATTATTTTCCCTTGCAATATAACTTTTATATTAATTTTATTTTTTTGTTTTAAATTTTAATTTAAACATTTAATATTTAATATTTAAATTTTAATATATATATTTTAATAGTTCAATTTTAATAGTTAAATTAAATAGTAATATATAAAAATATATTATAAGACAGTAGAAATAGTAAGCAAACACAAGTCATAATAAAATGTTATTTAAAATTGTGTTTATTTAGTTGCTTGTTGATTACAGGTTCATATATTATATAGTTAAGCAACGAGAACTGAATTCATCCACATCAAGCAACCTGCTCCACTTATATTCTAAACAAGTGATTGTTTAGAACTTGAATTACCTTTCTCTTGTAAGATGATTTGATAAATATATTCAATATGCTTGACCTGCGTCCTAAGTACTAATTAGTAAGCAATACATGAAAATCATTGGTTTCTGTGTTGTGTGGCTATAGTGGCACTAAATCAGTAAGGTCAGATGATGACTTGCAAGGTACAATTTGTGGCTTAAAAAAGTAAAATTAACAAAAAGGACTCACAACTATTTAAAGAAATAGTTCTATTTCTATCTTTTTAAATCTATTTATTTGCTAACTCTACAGTCAATACTGTAAATTCAGAGCCTAAACATAAAAATGAAGGATTGTCAAATCCTTGGTCCAAATTTCAAATCACTTTTGCAGGATTGCCTTTTTTTAAGTAAATTGAATTCTTTGTATTTTTATTTGAATATTTGAAAATGCGGGAACTCATAGACACTTTGCAAAGTTCAAGTCAAACTTCATATTTCCAATGGATAAAATGAATTAACTGGAATCAGTTTTGAAGTGTTTAAATCCATCAACCATTTTCATTAAGTTTACTATGTTTTTTGAAATTGCAGGATTGTCAAATCCAAGAAACAAATTTCAAATCACTTTTGAATGGCACTAGTAAACTCAGATATTAATTGCGGGAACTGGAATCCAAATTTAATGTACAGTAAGCACACTAGGAAACACTAACCCAAATCAAGAAGCTCCACTCTGGATAAAATCAAATGAAAAATTCAATCTCAACAACCATGTTTAGACATAAAAAGTTATTAAACTTTAAAATCATCCAAAACTGGAAAGTATACAATATTATTCACTTCAAATCAGGGATATATAAATTCTGTTACTATTCAAGGCTAAATCAAGAGAAAACAACTACTCAAAACTTAACCAATAAATCCAAATAAATACATATTTAATCTAAAATATTTTTTATTTTATTTTTATGGACCGTCAATCACATTCCCAACCAGCTCTTGCACCAGCCCGCGGGGCTCCTATCCACAAGGGTGTCCCAGAAGGTCCAAGAACAGACCCATAACCCAACTCAAGGGGAGTCATGCCAATACACAGGCCTCCCAAGGTTTTTTCCAGCCAACCACCTCCTTCATCCCAAGCCAGAACTACCAGCTTGAATCCCAGGCAGAAGCCACTTTCAAGGCCTGCTACCAAAGTCTCCTACACCAGGGTCACCGGGAACACTGAGATTACTTACACCTCCACCGTTTACCCAGTTGTCACCCAGCCCCGCACTCTTGACCTAAGAGTTGCCACTTCCTGCCCCCACATCTTTGACACCTCCTATCAGCCATTGGCCACAACTGAGGAGCCATCTGTGCCTGTGTCTTACGCCACCATTGACAGCGCCACTGCAAGCAAGCATGATCCCACCTTCTACATGAAGGTCCCTATCCCCTGTGTTGAGCCTGGTAGCCAGGATGCTGTGGTACCTGCCAAGGGCTGGCGTTGGTTGACGGATAGTGAGCATGAAGCTCTCCTCAACTGCTTGAACAGGGTGAATGGCAGTTTGGGATATTGTGTCCCAATTTGGTGTCACAGCCAGATATATTGCCAACATCAACAACAAGTATGGCAATACCAGGCAAATTGCTGAATCCACCAAGGCAAAAAGACAGCCCAAACTCCTTCAGCCTATCCACATTGACGCAATCAAGCAGTGGGTAGCCAAGGATTGCCACCTGGACACACTTGCTGTCCAATCAATGCTCTCCACAGAGTTTGGGCTTTCTGTTTCCAAAACCCTTGTATACAAAACAATGGTTGATTTGGGCTTCTCCTGGAAAGTACTGGGAGTTTTTTTTGTATAATAGGAACAGTGAAAAGACCATTGAGGATTGATGCATTTATGCCAAGACATATCTGGCACTAAAGGAGACTGGGAATGTCTAGTTCTTCTATATCAACAAATCATTTTTTCTCCTCACTCAGGTCTAGGAATGGGTGGGTCAGGAAGGGGTCCAAGGACGGCGTAGCCTATTGTGCAGCTGTCTGTTCCCAGACATATTCAATGGTTGCACTTCTTGGTCCTTGCAGGTTGGACCAATACCAAATGATTAAGGGCTCCCATAACAGCAGAACATTTCTTGATTTTCTCTGAGCCGTCAAGGAGTACATTTGGATAAATTACAGTGGCACAACAAATGTTGTTGTGCTTGATAATGCCAGGCTCCACAAAGTGGATCTGGTTGTGTCCAAGTTCCCCCCCCCATTGACAAAAACAGTCACACCTCCAGCCACTGACTTACTGATTGTCCAATGAGACTTCTCTTCCTCCCATCATATTCCCCATTTCTGAATCCAATCAAGGAGGTGTTTGGTTGGATCAAGAATAAGGTGAAACAAGGCCTTTCTCAGGACACTGAGGATCTATTCAATATTCTTGAGGTCAGTCAATTTGCAATGCCACTCAATGTGGTAGCAGCTTTCTATGAGCACTCAGACTCCTTCCTCCCTAAAGCCCTGGCCTCTGAGCCAATCAGATAAATGGGCGCTCTGGGTTTTATTTATTTTTATTTAGTTTGTTTTTATTAGGACTCAAAAATTATTATTTATATATAATAATGTGACATTTGATTGTATTATAGACATATAAGAATACGTAGAAAAGGTAAGTAAAATTAATTATACTAGGTAAGATGGATATATTTTTATTATAATGCACTGAATATTATTATTGGCTTTTGCACTAACAAATAAATAAATTAAAAAAGATAGAAATAAATTAGTTTATTTAAATAATTGTGAATCCTTGATGGTACTTTGGCTTTTCTAAGCCACAAATTAGACCTTGCAGGTCATCATCTGATCCTTGTTATTCTAGTGCCACTATAGCCACATGACATGGAAACCAATGATTTTCATATATTACTTACTAATTAGTACTTAGGACGCAGGTCAAGCATACTTAATATGTTTATCAAATCATATTACAAGGGAAAGGTAATTTGAGTCCTAAACAATCATTTGTTTAGAATATAAGTGGAGTGGGCTGCATGATGCAGATAAATTCAATTCTCGTTGTTTGTTTATGTAAAGAAATGAACCTGTACTCAACGCGCTAGTAAATAAACAAATTTATAAATCATATTTTATTATTACACATGTTCACTTTATTAAACTGTCCCTTTATTCTTAGCAACCTAATTATATATTACTATTATAATTTAAAAAATAAAATTAAAATATTAAAAGTAAAATTGTAAGTATAAATCTTTAAATTTAAATATTAAAGTTTAAATATTTGAAATTTAACTATTTTAATTAAATTGTGATTTATTCAATGTTAAAATTTTAGTATTAAAATATAATAAGTTAAAAAAATTTTAATTTGCAAGGGGAAAATATTTATTGGGGGATGCTGGTTGCAAAGGGAATGCAATTATTCTGGGGAATTATACCCCAAAATCAAATTTTCAGCTAATGCGTCTAATTGGATCCACATACCCTTCTGTACGTGGTAGACAACCCTGGATGTGATTGCTAGAGGGGTGGCGCCCTGTACCCTGGTGGTTGTTGATTGTTTGATAAAAGGAATGCGGGTGAGTGAATCAACTAGTAGGTTTTTTGGGGGGCACGTAGTACCCGTATAATGTTGCCAATGCAAATGAGTCATACAGGACGTGCTTGACTGTCATATATCCCTGTGGTGTCTTCTAGCGGTTGAGGGCTATGTGGTAAATATCCATTTGAATAGATACATCCTCCAACTTTTTGACATTGGTTTTTAATATGCAGTGGATGAGGATTCCCAGAAATACCGTGACATGGATTCTTTGCAAGGTATAATTTTCTGAGAACATGCATAATTTTTTGAATGTTTAAACTAACCTATTGATATAGGATGTTTGGTTGAACTTAAAGAGGGTTCCTGGGGGCGCCCAACTTTGATCAGCCCCCCAGGCCTCAGCAAATGATATTAATAAAGGTTTAAAATTATTCACAAGGACTGTGTCCCGTTTTTATTTGACAGTGCCTTAAATACTTCATTAAAAATTGCAGTTTTCAAATATTCAGTTCCAATTTGAAAGTTAGTTTTTATTAAATTCTTTTCATATTTGTTGATGTTTGTGAAGGGGAATCTTTGAATGCTTTTGTATATGTATTCATCAAAGTTTACTTTGATATCCCCAAAAAATTTGTTCATTTCTTTAAAGTTGATACTTGATGCTATTTCATATGCTTCCCTCAACCATGGCAAGCACCCCGCGGGTGGTAAATATTCCCTGTTTTTAGCTTCACTACTTGAAAAATTAAACATATTCTGTTGAATTATTTTATTTATTTGGTTTTTATTTATTTGTTTTACAGGGGCTACCAGTGACTGGTAACCCCCGTAAAACCAACTTGGTGTATAAGCTGCCACTTTCACAACCTCATCCCCATTCCTGGTAATTACTAAAATAAATACAAGTAAATCATATTAAGACTTACTAATTGTTTCCCCTGTGGCCCCCTCAGACACATGTGCCACTTTGGCAAACTTCATGAGTGTTGGCTACTCTTCATTAATTTTCTTGGGCTTAATTTTTCTTGTTTTTCTTGCAACTTGTGTTTCTTTTTGGTTTTCAGTTGATAAATTTTCTGTATTTCTTGAAGCGCTCCTGCTTCTTGCTTGTGTTTTGTTTTGTTTTTGTCTGTTTCCATTTGGTTGGTTTCCTCTTCATTTGTGTTGATTTCCTTTGGAATTTTGTTTCCTTCAATTAGTTTGATCTTATTGTTTTCTTTGGCCCCCTGCCAGAACTCCCACATATTTGAGGCTGCATCATTTAACTTAAAACTTGATAAAATTGCTCCCTGGAGATTTGGTAATGCTTCTTTATTCTTTTTGTCTATGATATTTCCTAGTTTGTTCATAGCATTCACTTTTAACTGGATTAGTGTCTGGCCCTTGTCACCCAGCTTTCCTGTCACTATTTCCCTGATATTTTTTTCAATTTCAACAAACTTTTGCAGGTGTACCTCTAATTCATTAATCAAGTTATAGATAGTTGACATTTTGATTGAATTCCATCAAAAAAATGATTTTTATAGTACTATCTTCAACGCATACATATTTTTATCATCATTAATAAATTAAAGACAATAAATGTAAATATTGCATTAAAATATTGCAATTAGAAGTCAACTATTGATATTTAGAAATTATGTGCATATCCCAAACTATTTTGTTTAATAAAATCCATTGTAAACTAGCCTTTTTCATTGTAATTTATCTAAATGGACTGTGTTTATATTAGAGAGCCATTAACGCTTAGTAAAAATATTGATACATAGTGCATTTTATAGCCTGTATATTTACATATTGGTAATAATTCTAAAAACTTTTTAGTTGGATTTTGCAAGTTAATAATAATGTAATGTGTTAATAGAATACTGTTTATTGTCATTAATTGGCTGATTTTCTTTGCTGTGGCAATTGTGCATTTTCTGATATTTATGCACTAGTATCCATTTTTGGGTTCACATCAAATTACATAGGGGATAAGAAACATGTTTGCCACCCCAACCACATCTGGTCTCGGGGTGGCGGCTTGTTTTCCTATTGCTTGTGCAATTTGATGTAAGCCAACCAATTGGATACTAGTGTGTAAGTATCAGAAAATGCACAATTGCCACAGCAAAGAAAATCAGCCAATTAATGACAATAAACAGTATTCTATTAACACATTATATTATTATTACCTCGCAAAAACCAACTAAAAAGTTTTTAGAATTATTACCAATAGGTAAATATAAAGAAAGTAAAATGCACTATATATCAATATTTTTAATAAGTGTTAATGGCTCTCTAATATAAACACAGTCCATTTAGATAAATTACAATTAAAAAGGCCTAGTTTACAATGGATCTATTAAACAAAATACTTTGAGATATGCACGTATTTCTAAATATCAATAGTTGACCTCTAATTGCAATATTTTAATGCAATATTTACATTTATTGTCTTTAATTTATTAATGATGATGAAAAATATGTATGCTCATAATTTTAAGCTATTTGTAAAATGTAAAACATTGTATTAATTATAGGAAATGTCAATAATGTAAAAAGAAAATATTATTAATTATGAATTGAAAGAGAGATATCAATTTTAATAAGTTGTCACAAAGAAAAGATTTATTTACTAATCAAAGGACAGGAAGGGGAGGGAATGGGTGGTGGTTTGGGAGTCAGGGTTGGAAGGCAGGTGGCTTGATGGGGGTTGGGGAGGCATGATTTGTTGACTGGGAAGGGGCAGCAAAGAGCTGATTGCTTCAATTGCTTTAATTCTTCTTCTGTCACATATACTGGCCTGACAAAACAGATGGACTGGAGTGGGGGGAGACAGGGGTCCTTTCTGGACTTATCATAATCACTTGCATAGAAGATGATGGGGTAAAATAAGTCCTGGACGGACACAGAAGGGAAAAGCTCATAACCCTTACCAATTTGGGTGCATAGTTTGTTGTAGATGGCAGGCTTTAAGCACCTGAGGGCATAACCAAAGATGTAGAGACATACATCTGCAAGATGCATGTCAGCGTAGTTGAGGGGTAGGACCAACAAGTATGCCCCACAGCCCTGATTTCTTGGGTATCCCATTCCCGCTGCTCCATCTCCGCACTCAGTACAACTGTGTGCACAGCGTTTGTGTGGCCCACTCCTCCAGCATGGCATTGAGCTCTGTCTGGCAGTCATACCCATCTGCAGTGCTCAATTTGCTGAGTAATAATTGACGCCCAATGGGGAAACTGCCAATAAAACCCCGACAAAATAATACAAGATTGGGCCGCGCTTGTACACATCAGACTGGATACGCTTCTCTCCATAGTCTTGGATACTTGCAGAGATCTTAGCATACAACAGAAAGATGATGTCATTACAGGCCCTCATTGCCCTCCCTTTGATAAAAAAATGGTTGAATTTTATGGATCAGTATCCATCAAACTGGGACCACTGAGAACCTGATTAGATAGGATTCTGGTGGTAACCACAACTCTGTGCATCCACAAATTCACTGTTCTTTTGTTGGTGAAGATGTTGTGGAGTCCCAACTGGAGACGTACTTGGACCAGGGGCATCTGCGGGTTGCGTTCCATAATGGCCATCATAGGGGGATGAGCTATGTCACCTTTGGTTGGAGTACGGGCACCAATTGGGGTCTTCTTGGTAGGGGGCTAAAGTTGGCGTGGGCTTGCAGGGTTGAAGGCACAGTGGACTTTGCAAACCTTATGGCGGCTGCAATTTCCCCGAGGGACATAAGCTTCCCTTGATTTTCAACTATTTCAAGAACAATCTCCGGAGTGATTAATTTTCTTCTGCGTCTTGTTGGCTGATTGGCTGGGGGAGGGATGTGTCTATCTTGGGAACTGGTCAATGCCATCTGATTGGCTATTTCTAGGTTCTGGGCTCTCTGAGTGACCCCATGGCTCAAATGGCTGGTTTCCAGATGCCATTGTTGATCCAGGATTTAGGTTGGCAGCTGCCTGTGTATGATGGGCAAACAGAGCCATGCTGGAAGTTGCAGGAGAAAGAACACACTCTTGGGTAGTGCTTGCGGAGGGGCCTGCGGGTTTGGAGTGGCCATAGAGGGAGGCTTCACTATTAGAAGGCCCAGCGTAGCCCTGCATGATTTTGCCAAGGCCAGGAAACAGCTTGTTGACTTGGTTGTTGTTGAAAGAAGACATAATAAATTTTTATTAAAAAATTTTAAACTCAAAAACAGACGTGTATATTTTAGTCAATTTTATTGTTAAGTATGTTAAGTTGGTGAATAGTAGGATCTAAATTTTAGCCGTCCAAAATTGGAATAGGGTGATTTTTGAGAATGCCTATGATTCCAAAAAGAATTAGCACAAATCCACTCTAGATCCTTTGGCATCCTTTTTGAGACACTCATAAATTATATTTATTTCAAATTTCTCACAATTATGATTTGAAACTTGGTTCTTGGATTTGACAATCCTGCAATTTAAGATTTGTTAATTTTTACATGATGTTTATGATTCATTTGAAATACAGGAAATCTCAAATTGTACATTGGAATCCCTCATTTCTGATTCATGTATCCTGCATTTGTTTGTTGTGTTTTGTCTTTTGTTAGTTGAGTTATCTGCTCAAGAGATTCAAAATTTGCCAATTTACATAAACCAAACAAAGTCAAATTAAATTGTTAATTTTATTTAATATTTTAATTTTTACTCAGCTGAGTTGCCCATAAAAGGGATTCAAAATTTGGACCAAGGATTTGACAATCCCGCATTTTTACGTTCAGGTTCTGAATTTACAGTACAATATTTGGTGCATTATAATAAAAATATGTGTCTTTATATCTAGTATAGTTACTTTTACTTAACTTTTGTATGTATTATTATATGTCTATAATACAATTCAACGTCAAGGCATACTATATATTTAATAATTTTTAAGTCCTAATAAAAAATAAATAAATAAATAATAAATAAATCCAGAGCGCCTATTTATCTGATTAGCTCAGAGTTGAGGGCTTTTAGGAAGGAAGGATTCTGAGTGCTTGTAAAAAGCTGCCACCACATTGGGTGGCATTGCAAATTGGCTGATCTCAAGAATGTTGAAGAGATCCTTGGTGTCCTGAGGGAGGCCTTTCTTCACCTTATTCTTGATCCAGCCAAACACCTCCTCAATTGGATTCAGAAACGCAGAATAGGGCAGAAAAAAGAGGAGTCTCATTGGGAAGTCAGCCAGACAGTGGCTGGCCAAATGGCTATTTTATCTATTGGTGGGAACTATGATACAACCAAATCCACCTTGTGGGGCCTGACATTATCCAACACTACAATGTTGGTTGTGCCACTGTAATTGATCCAGAGGTACTCCTTTACGGCTTGGAGAAAATTGAGAAAAGTCCTGCTATTGTGGGAACCCTTGATCATTTGATATTAGCTAACCCCCAAGGACCCAGAAGTGCAACGATGGAATATGTCTGGGAACAGACAACTGCACAATGTGCTACACATCCTTGGACCCCTTCTTGACCCAACCATGCTAGACCTGAGTGAGGAAAAAAAACTACAATTTTTCAATGTAAAAGAATTGTACATTTCCAGTCTTCTTGAGAGCAACATAGGTCTTGGCATAAATGCATCAATCCTCAATTGTTTTTTTGCTGTTTCTGTTGTACAAAGAAACTCCAAATACCTTCCACAAGAAGCCCAAATCAATCATTTCTTGATAAACAAGGGTTTTAGAGACAGAAAGCTCAAACTCTGTGGCAAGCATTGATTGGACAGCAAATGTGTCCAGGTGGCAATCCCTGGTCATCCACTGCCTGATTGCCTTGAGATGGGTGGGCTGAAGTAGGCTGGGCTGCCGCTTTTCTTTGATGGATTTTGCAATTTGACCAGTGTTGCCATATTTGGCGTTGAGGTTGCCAATATACCTGGCTGTGACACCAAATTGGGACGCAATATCCCAAACTGCCATTCCCCCATTTAAGCAGTTGAGGAGAGCTTCACACTCTCTATCAGTCAACAATGCTGTCCCTTGGCAGGTGCCACGGCATCCTGGCTGACAGGCTCAATACAGGGGATGGGGACCTTTGTGTAAAAGGTGGGATCACTCTTACTTGTGATGGTGCTGTCAATGGTTGAATACATCACAGGCACAGATGGCTCCTCAGTTGTGGCCAATGGCTCATAGTAGGTGTCAAAAAGGCAGGGGCAGGAAGTGGCAACTCTTGGATCAAGAGTGCGGGGCCAGGTGACAACTGGGTACACAGTGGAGGTGTAAGTAACCTCAATGTTCCCAGTGTTGCAACTGAACCAATGAGGATTCAGTATTTGGAATTAGGGAAGACAACAATCCAATAGAAAGGATAGAATATAATAATGAGGTATTGTTTATTGGGGAATATTATGATTAATATACCATATGGGGAAAGCCATACAGCCACAAGGGAGGTGGCATGGCGGCTTGTTCCATGTAAGGATTTGAGCCAAGGAATAACTTGTGCGGGGATCAGCAGGTCAAATTGGTAGCGCTCATAATTAGGAGAAAGTGCCTGCAATTTGATATTGCCATCAGATTGGTCCATGTTGTTGGATACATCAAGGAGCGGCTCATTGAGCTCCCCTGTGTATTGTAAGATACGTTGGCAGGCAAGTTGGTAAACTTGGTTGCAACACCCCCCTTGCCCCCTGCTTGTTGTCAGGCATCAGGATCAGAGTCTGCAGAAGATCTGGAAACATCTGCACAAACAACCTTTGTGTGGGGATGGCGCAGCAGGGGCACAAGATATTGTGATGGAGTGTCTTGGTGTTTCCTTGGGCATCTTTAAGCCAATAGGTATGATTGTCATAGACAGCGGCTATCTTAAAGGGCCCTAGGTGGTTGGGCTCCAACTTGGAAGAATTAGGGTTGAGGGTATAGACAGGGTCACCTACAGCGTATCTGGCTTCAAGGTCCTTTGTCCCTCCTTCAATTTGTTTATGCTCAACTTCTCAGGCTTTGGCACACCATTGATTTAGGGATAAAGTTGTCAAAATAAGGCTTTCTGGGGACTGTAGACCATAGCTTCCCCTGTTCCACTCCTGTCAGACTGTCAGGCGTCCCAAAGGCCAAGGTGCTAGGGCTTAACCCGGTGCCTCAATTGATTCTTCCTTGTAAGATAAGCAAAGCGGTAGGCAAGTGTTCAGTCCACGCAGTATTGGGGTGCTCCTGTGAGAGCTTGGCAATCAGTTGTACCAGTGAGCCGTTTAATTGTTCCATACACCCATTGGCTTATGGATGGTAGGGAGTAATGACTATCCATTGAAGGGCATCCTTGGCACAGTATGCCTTCATGACCTGGCCAACAAGTTTGGGACCACCATCTGTGATGAGACGTTTAGGCTGCCCAAAATGGGCCACAATTTCCTTACCAATGAAGCAGGTGATGGTGGTGGCAGTGTGATTAGTTGTTGCCCAAGCCACTGGCCAGCAAGTGAAGTAGTTGATAGCAGTTATGATGTATTTCTTTCCCAGTCTGTCTTTGGGGAGGAGCTCAACCACATCAAGGGCCCACTGCTCAAAGGGTTCCATGGCCTTGATTGGCAGGGCAGACTTGGGAAGTGCAGGTTTGGATGTATTCTTTTTGCACAGCACACATGTTTCAAGAAGATCCAGGATATCCTGGCGCATACAAGGCCACCAAACCTTTTGTTTCATGATCTCAAAGAGGTTACGTCCTCTGATGTGATCCAAGGTGCGGTAGTAGTGCAGTATTGTGTTGCCTCACTGTGTGTGGGGATGTAAGGCGTCTTTTCACCCACCTCTGCCTGGTGGCAGACGTTGCCAGCATTGGTGGTTAACTGGCTTTTATTGTCCTTCAGCTTGTAGATGGTTACTGAGTTAAGGCCTTTGTAATGAGTTGCCTCAGGACATAGGTAAATCATTGGCCAGTCTGGGTCTAAATCATTGTCCCTGGTGATGGGCACTACGTAGAGCCGTAAGAGGGTGTCAGCTGTGATGAGTTCCTTCCCAGGCTTGTACTCAATGTGCAGCTGGTAGGGGGATAGACGCTCAACCCAACCTTCTTGGCGGCGTGTCAAGTGGGACTGCATGTTGAAGTACTGAAGTGACTTGTGGTCTGTCAGGACGTGGGGTGGAAAGGTTGCCCCTTCCAGGTAACAGCGCCATTTCTCAATGCAGTTCACAATTGCAGCCAACTCTTTATCATGTATAGGGTAACCTTGTTCTGAGTCAGTAAGCTTCCTGGACTCATACGCCACAGGGAGGAAGACGCCTTCATCAGTTTCTACCCATAGTATACCCCCTATGTCCCTGTCAGAGGCGTCAGTCTCAAGTTTTTACTGGCAGCTTTGATTGGTAAACTGTTCTACAGGCGCAGTTGTAAGTCTTTGCTTCAACGTATTGAAGGCTTGATCTCTGGCAGGGGTCCAATGGAAGCGCTGCTTAGTGT
This sequence comes from Entomophthora muscae, assembly GCA_014839935.2. NCBI lineage: Eukaryota > Fungi > Entomophthoromycota > Entomophthoromycetes > Entomophthorales > Entomophthoraceae > Entomophthora > Entomophthora muscae. The sequence continues at coordinate 88,481 of QTSX02002248.1, forward strand.
TTAGGAGCTCAGTGAGAGGTGAAATTAGTTCCTTGCAATTGGGAATGAACTTGCAGACATAGGCAATCATGTCTAAGAATGTCTGCACCTGGCCCACATCAGTGGGGGGCGGCATGCTGGTGATTGCCTTGATTTTGGCAGGGCTGGGCTTTATCCCTTAGGCAGAGATGGTGTGCCCAAGGAATAACAGCTCTGACTTGAGGAACTTGTATTTGGAGGGTTTAGCTTTTAGCTGGTTTTTCCAAAGGGTGTCAAGGACAGCACAGAGGTGTTGGAGGTGTGTGGTTTGATCTTGACTGAAGACAATAATGTTGTCAAGGGACGCAACCACACATTTTCCAATCAATTCCTCAAATGCTTTGTTCATCAACATGGTAAAGGTGGAAGGAGCGTTGGTCATTCCAAAGTTCATGAACTGACACTCAAACAACCCGTAGCATGTGCAGAAAGCAGTTTTTACTTCATCCCCTGGTGTAATGCAAACCTGATTGTACCCCACAGTGAGATCAATCTTGCTAAAGACCTTTGCATCTGCAAGTGTGTCAAACAGGTTGTCAATCAGCAGCAGGGGTTACGTATTCTTAACTGTCACCTTGTTTAGGGCGCAGTAGTCTGTGACCAGGCAAAGGGACCTGTCCTTCTTGTCTACAAAGAAGACAGCCGCCCTGTATGGAGAGAGCAAGGGGCAAATGAAGCCCTTGTCAAGTTTGTCCACAAGGTGCTGGCAAATGGTCTCATCTTCTTTTGGTGTAAGAAAATATAATGGTTGTGCTTTAGGTAAAAATCCTTGGAGTTGGACAGCATGCTGGATTTCTTGGGGAGGAGGTAGTTGATCCAGTGTTTCACTGAAGACGTCCTTATACTCCTCAAGGAGTGCGGCAAGTGCTGGTGGGGGTGACACAGTCAAGGGAGGGGCCGCAGGTGGTTCAGCGCAGATAACTTTGACTGAGCATTGATTGAAGTCTAGTTCCCCCCTTGAAATTGTACGAGCCTGTCTCTGTTGTCCTAACAAACACAGTATTGTGGAGTAGCTTGCTCATTTCCACAGGTAAATCTGAAACCCCACCCCATTCTGGTTGAGTGTGATCACAGAAGTGTCCCAGTTGATATATGGTCAATTATGTTAGAGCCAGTCAAGGCCAGCAATTACATTGTGGCTGAGGCCTGCCATGATTAGCCCAGAGAGTTTAACCTGGATGTTTCCCATTCTTACAGAGAAGGGGAGCGTCTTGTGGGTAATTGCTACTCTGTGTGAGTCAGCTACGTGTACTGCCTTGAATCTGCTGGGCACACAGTCTAGCTGCTTTGCATCAGCAAACGCCTGGTTCACCATGGTGTGGTTGGCCCTGGTGTCCACCAACAATTTGTGGGTGTTTCCACAAAAACAGAAGGGATAAGACAAGCAGGTTACTTTATTGAGGGAGTGTCTTGCTTGTAGCACGGGGTTGTCACTGTGTACCTGGAAGACGTCAAGGGCTTCAACTTTGTGTACATTATAGTTGCATGGATTTTGGCAAGGAGAGATTGAGAGTGCAGGTCAGCTGGGGTTGTAGGACCTCTTGTACCTACAGCCCCCAGGCTTTTCCCAGATCCTCAATTTGCGCTAGCTGGAGCTCCCCCTTGTGGGAGTGTTTAGTTCCATTATCCTGTTGACAGGGCTGGCAGCAGCCTACTTGGTTGTGGGCGCTGCCAGGTGTTGCACAAGGTTGAGTTGGAGCATCATTTGTACAACAGAAACCCATTGAAGCCTGGTTGTTGGCCTCCATAATGGCTTTGTAACAGTCATTGATGGAGGTACAGCAACCTATGGGGACCCACTTACAGATATGGGGCTTTAGCCCATTAACTATTAGGGTCAGAAGCATAGCATTTCCATCAGTCATGGCTTCAGGTGCAGCAGCAAGAGCTTGTTGCTAGGTGGCAAGGTATTTGGGGACAGATCCAGTCTGTTTGATTGCTAGAAGGGAAGTTCCCACTACAATAGGAGAGAAGGTTTTGCTGTAGCAGGATCTTGCGGCGTCCCTGAATGCTGACCAGGTGACTTCAATTTCCTGACTGGCCCAATTGGTAAACCATACTACGGCATGCCCTGTGAGGCGCTCTGACGCAGTAGCAACCCACATGGGCTCAGGAACTTGGCAGATACAAAGGCGGGTTTTGGTGGAGTAGAGCCAACTGACAATGTTGGCTCCTTTGACCCCGCCCGCAAAGGATTCTAGTTGGAGGTTGAGTATGCACTAAGAAAGGTCTGACTGAGTCAGGGTGCTGCTGGTGTCACGCTGTCCAAGATAGAGCTGATTGTACACACTTGTAAGAGCTAACTGGTCTTGATAGATAACATACCTTTCAGGGATGTCCCCCTTGGGGATTGGCAGGAAAGTCTCTTGATGGGGAGTAGCCATACGGCCTGTACTCTGTCCTTTATTAGGGGGGATTTTTTTAGGTAGGTTGTCAACCTACCACTATTGCAACTGAACCAATGAGGATTCAGTATCTGGAATGGGGAATACAACAGTCCAATATAAAGGACAGAATAATAAGAATAAGGTATTGTTTATTGGGAATATTATGATTAATATACCATACTGTAAATTCAGAACCTAAACGTAAAAATACGGGATTGTCAAATCCTTGGTCCAAATTTTGAATCACTTTTGAGGGCAACTCAGCTGAGTGAAAAGTAAAATATTAAATAAAATAAAATATTTAAATTGACTTTTTTTGATTTATTTAAATTGGCAAATTTTTAATCTCTTGAGCAGATAACTCAACCAACAAAAGACAAAACTCAGCAAACAAATGCGGGATAGATAAATCAGAAATTCTGGATTCTAATGTAAAATTTGATATTTCCTGTATGTCAAACAAATCATAGACATCATGTAAAAATTAATGAATATGAAATTGCAGGATTATCAAATCCAAGAACCAAGTTTCAAATCATAATTGTAAGAAATTTGAAATAAACATAATTTATGGGTATCTCAAAAAGGACTCTAAAGGATCTAGAGTGGATTTGTGATGATTCTTTTAGGAATCACAGAAATTCTCAAAAATCACCCTATTTCAGTTTAGGATGGCTAAAATTTATATCATAATATTCAAAAAATCAACATATATAACAATAAAATTGACTAAAATATACATCCCTCTTCTTGAGTTTAAAATTATAATAGAATTTTCATTATGTCTTCTTCCAATACCACCAAGTCAAAGAGCTGTTCCCTGGCCTTGACAAAATCATGCAGGACTACACTGGGTCTTCCAATATTGAAGCCTCTGTCTATGGTCACTCCCAACCTACAGGCCCTTCTGCAAGAACCACCCAGGAGTGTGTTCTTTCTCCCGCGTCCTCAAGCATGGCCCTGTTTGCCCATCATGCACAGGCAGCTGCTAACCTAAATCATATAGCAACACTAGCATCTGGAATTGACCAAGTGAGCCATGGGGCCACCAATGGAAGCCAGAAGCCAGAATCCAGAAACAGCCAATCAGATAACACTGTCTGGTTCTCAAGGCAGACACACCCTGCTCCAGCCAATCAGCCTGCAAGACGCAGAAGAAAATTAATCACTCCAGAGATTGTTATTGAAATGGTTGAAAAGCAAGGGATGCTTATGTCTCTTGGGGAAATAGCACCCACAATGGGGTTTTCAAAGTCCACTGTGGCTGCAACCCGCAAGCCCATGCCAACTGTGCCCCCCTACCAATAAGACCCTGACTGGTGCCCGTACTTCTCCCAAAGGTGACACAGCCCATCCCCTTATAATGGCCATTATGCAACGTGACCTGCAGATGCCCCTGGTCCAGGTATGTCTCTATTTGGGACTCCATGGCATCTTTACTAACAAAAGAACAGTGAATTTGTGGATGCACAGAGTTGTGGTTGCCGCCAGAATCCTATCCAATCAGGTTCTTAGTGACCCCAGCTTGGTGGATACTGATCCATAAAATTCAACCATTATTAATTTTATCAAAGGGAGGGCAATGAGAGCCTTAAATGACATCATCTTCCTATCATACGCTAAGATCTCTGCAAGTATCCAAGACTATGGAGAGAAGCATATCCAGTCTGACGTGTACAAGCACGGCCCAATCTTGTATTGTTTTGTCGGGGTTTTATTGGCAGTTTCCTCATTGGGATTCAATTATTACTCAGAAAAATTGAGCACTGCAGATGGGTATGCCTACCAGACAGAGCTCAAGGCCATGCTGGAGGAGTGGGTCACACAAAATGCCGTGCACACAATTGTACTTAGTGCTAAGATGGAGCAGCGGGAATGGGCAACCCAAGAAATCAGGGCTGTGGGGCATACTTGTTGGTCCTATCCCATCAACCATGCTGACATGCATCTTGCAGATGTATGTCTCTAAAATTTTGGTTCTGCTCTCAGGCGCTTAAAGGCTGCCACCTACAACAAACTATGCACCCAAATTGATAAGGGTTATGAGCTTTTCTCTTCCGCGTCTGTCAAGGACTTATCTGACCCCATGATCTTCTATGCAAGTGATAGTGATAAGTCCAGAAAGGACTCTTGCCCCCCCCTTGCCCATCCATCTGTTTTTTCAAGCTCACATACGTGACGGAAGAAGAATTTGAGCAATTGAAGCAAACTGCTCTTGCTGCCCCTTCCCAGTCAACAAACCCTGCCTCCCCAACCCCCCATCAAGCCACCTGCCTTCCAACCCTGACTCCCAAACCACCACCCATTCCCTCCCCACTATCTCTGATGCTGCCTCTTTCACAGGCGCAGATGAAGGCAATGTTCATTCTGCCCATTCCCTCCCCTTTCTGTCCTTTGATTAGTAAATAAATCTTTTCTTTGTGATAACTTATTAAAATTGATATCCCTCTTTCAATTCATAATTAATAATGTTTTCTTTTTACATTATCAACATTTCCCATAATCACTACAATTTTATACATTTTAAAATAGCTAAAAGTTATGAGCATACATATTTTTCATTGTCATTAATAAATTAAAGACAATAAACGTAAATATTGAATTAAAATATTGCAATTAGACATCAACTATTGATATTTAGAAATTATGTGCATAACTCAATGCATTTTGTTTAATAAAATCCTTTGTAAACTTGGCTTTTCCATTATAATTTAATGAAATGCACTGTGTTTATATTAGAGCCATTAACACTTAGTAAAAATATTGATATATAGTACATTTTACAGCCTATATATTTAACTATTGGTAATAATTCTATAAAGTTTTTAGTTGGATTGAGCAAGGTAATAATAATGTAATGTGTTAATAAATTACTGTTTATTGTCATTAATTGGGTGATTTTTTTGCTGTGGCAATTGTATAATTTCTGATATTTACGCGCTAGTATCCAATTGGCTGGTTTCACATCCAATTGCACAAGCAATAATAAATCAAGCAGCCACCCCAACCACATCTAGTCTTGGGGTGGTGGCTTAATTTTCTATTGCCTGTGCAATTGGATGTGAGACCAACCAATTGAATACTAGTGTGTAAATATCAGAAAATGCACTATCACCACAGTAAAGAAAATCAGCCAATTAATGATAATAAACAGTAATTTATTAACCCATTACATTATTATTACCCTGCAAAATCCAACTAAAAGGTTTACAGAACCATTTTTAATAGGTAAATATACAGGCTGTAAAATGCACTATCTATCAATATTTATACAAAGTGTTAATGGCTCTCTAATATAAACACAGTCCATTTCATTAAACTTTAATGGAAAAGGCCAAGTTTATAATGTATTTTATTAAACAAAATGCATTGAGTTATGCATGTAATATCATAATAGCAGAATTTGACGTCTAATTGCAAAATTCTAATGTAATATTTACATTTGTGGTTCTTAGTTAATTATTGATAACAAAATTATTCATGCGTTGAAGGTAGTACTATAAAAACCAGTTTTTTGATGTAATTCAAAAATGAGAAATATTTACAACTTGATAAATGAATTAGAAGCTCACCTGCAAAAGTTTTTTGAAATAGAGAAAAATATCAGGGAAATAGTAACAGAAAAGCTGGGTAATGGGGGCCAGCCACTGATCCAGCCAAAGGAAGATGCTCTGGATAAACCAGGAAATATTATAGACAAAAAGAACAAAGAAATATTTTTAAATCTTCAAAAGGAAATACTCAAGCGGTTAGATTTCAAAAGTGAAGGTTACAACTCATGGGATTTTGCAAAAACCAATAGAAAGAATACTCAAAAAATCAAATTAATTGAAGGAAATGAAATCCCACATGAAATAAACACAAATGAAGAAGAAACCGGCCAAATGGAAACAGATGAAAACAAAACTCAGTCAAGAAGCAGGAGCGCTTCAAGAAATACAGAAAATTTATCAAATGAAAACCAAGAAGAAACACAAGTTGCAAGAAAGATTAGAAAAATTAAGCCTAGGAAAATTAATGAAGAGCAGTCAACGCTCATGAAGTTTTGCTGAGGTGGTGCCTGTGGCTGAGGGGGCCACAGGGGAAACAATTAGTAAGTCTTTTTATGTTTTACTTATATTTATTTTAGTTATCAGTAGGAATGGGGACAAGGTTGCTGAAGTGGCAGCCTTTACGCCCAGTTAGTTTTTTGGGGGTTACCAATCACTGGTAGCCCCTGTAAAGCAAATAAATAAAAATATAATAAACAAAATAATTCAAATGAACATGAATAAAGTTTTCAAATATCAAGCAAAAACCAAGGAATATTTACCACCTGCAGGGTGTGTGCTGTGGATTAGAAAAGCATATGAAATAGGAGCAAATATCAATTTCAAAGAGATGACTGAAATTCAAGGGGATATCAAGATAAACTTTGATGAATATATTTATGAAACTATTCAATGTTTTCCTTTTCAAAAATAAATGAATATGAAAAAAAAATCTAATAAAAACTGACTTTTAACTAGGAACTGATTATCTTAAAACTGAAATTTTCAACAAAGTGTTCAAGGCATTGTTAAATAAAGTTGGGAATTCAGTCCTTGTGAACACATTTAAACCTTTATTTATTTTGTTTGCCAAGGCATGGGGGGCTGATACAAGTTAGGCGCCCTCTGGAACCATATTCAAGTTCAGCCAAACATCCTACATCAACAGATTAACTCAAATATATAAAAAATTATGCATGGTTCCAAAAAATATACCTCTCAAAAGATTCACATTGTAATATACCTAGGAATCCTATTACATTGTATTTTAAAAACAAACGTTAAAAATTTGGAGGATGTACCTATTCAAATTGATATATGCCGCTTAGCACTCAAACGCCAGAGGACACTGTGGGGTTATAGGACAGTTGAGCATGTCCTGTACGGCTCCTTTGCATTGGCAACGTTGTATGGGTACTATGTGCCCCCTGAAAAAACCTATTAATCAATTCACTCACCTGGCTTCCTTTTATCAAACGTTCAACAACCACTAAGGTACAGGGCGCCACCCCTCTAGCAATTGCATCCAGGGTTGTCCACCACGTACAGAAGAGTATGTGGATCCAATTGGACGCTCTAGCCAAAATTTTAATTTCAGGGTATAATTCCCTGGAATAATCACATTCCCCTTTGCAATTAGCATCCCCTTAATAAATATTTTTCCCTTGCAACTTAAATTTTATTTTTTTAAAAAAAAATTATTTTAATATAAAATAAGTTCACTGAAATATGTTATGTTAAAATTTTAATAGTAAAATTTTAATTTTAAATATTTAAATATTAAAATTTTAGTATCTAAAAGTTAATATTAAAATTTTAATATTACATATTTCAATGTTAAGTTTTTTATTTATAATACAGTAGTTTTAAAAGCTATGGCGACAACCAAAAATACCTCAGATTTAAACAAAATGATTTCAGATTTAAACAAAATCCAAGTTGCGCAAGATTCAGGATTCAATCAATTTATAAAATTTCAGTTAATAAATGGACTGTCAAGCAAAAAACAAAATTTCACTAGCCCATTATACAAAATTATATCAGATATCAAGCGGTGTAGTTCAAGCCACAAACAAAATTAACTGACGCAACAAGTGAAATGGATGGATGCTGTTCTGGAGTATATTATAATCCAATCAGTATTCATATGAGGCACCAACAGAAGAACTAAAACAAAACAAAACTTGAGCAATCTAGAAGCAAGATTACACAAGCATAAAACAAAATGAACTCACACAAAATGTGTAGTATGAGCAGCCTAAAATAGAAAATGACAGTTTAACAGCCAATCATCAGCTATCCAATTTAGGAACAGAGGCATTTTATCCATTTTCATGGCTCCAGATCTGTCTGAAAAGGTTTTGAGAACCTTCCAAATATGGAATCAAGATTACAATAAAAAAATAATTAAATTTTAAAATTTCTACTTTTAGTGATTTTATCCTAGGTTTTTTATAATGGTTTTTACAAGCAATATCTTTGACGGCACCAGCAGCCAAGCCAGTTTCAATGGAGGCAAGGCTCAGAACGTGGAGGCACCTGTTTACACCCAAGCCTTTAAGGAGGGTAACAAGGAAGCTGACTTGTATCTGACCACTGACCCCTATGGCTTTGACTTGTTTGAGAGTCACTTAGTGTCTAGCTCTGCCCCTGCTCCTGTACCCACCCCTGCACAAGCTGCCCACCAACCAACCAATCAGGATGGCAACCTTGATTTGGAACAACTTCCTGCCACCAGCCAACCTGCCCCCCTACAGCCAATCAGGCTTCAGCTCCCCTGGCCCAGCGCCCCAAACAACAAATCATCACTGCCCAAATTCTTCAGGAAATTGTGGCACTGAATCTACAGGGTCTGTCCTGGGAACAGATTGCCACCCAGTTGCAATTTACCCAAGCTACTGTCATGCGGGAATTCAACAACCTGATAGACAGGGGGAATCTGATTGGGACAGCCATAAAGCCCAAGAAGGCCCCCAAGTCACAAATATCTGAGGCATACCCAATTCTGCTTGACCTCCTCCAGTGGGATCCCAAGCTTCCCTTGACCCAGGTCTGGAAGCAGCTTGTGCATCATAACATATGGGTCTCCAAGCGCATGGTGCAGCTCTGAATGTATGGGAAGGTGGCTTCCATATGGGTTCTTACCAATTTTGCCGGCAACCAATGGGATGGCGCTGAGGATTCTCCGTATGACAATGCCATTGAATCAACCCTGGTCCAATACCTGACTAGTCTAACTGATGATGTCATGTTCATCTCCTATTACAAGCTATCAATAGCTTTTGATGATTTTGGCAAGCAAGGAAAAGCTGCCACCAAGAATAGAAGGAAGAAGGTCAAGAAGGGGACGTTCATTAGTGAATTTCTGGCTGTTTCAGCCAAGGGTTTTGTCTACTATCAGAAAAACCCAGATTTCATCAATGGCTACTTGTACAGCCACATCCTCAGTGGATTACTTGACTCCTGAGATGGCTCAAATTCCAAGTACCAGGTTTTCTTGAGCCACCAGATGGAGGGTAGCTCCACCGCCCTCAAGGCCATCCAGGGATGCAGGCACCAGGCCTCAGTCTACCCCGCCAGCCATGCAGATGTCTATCTGGCTGATGTTGTCTTCTTCTACATGGGATCCACATTACAGGAGTGCTGCCCTCAGGCTTTCAACAACCTCTATCTTGGAGTCCTTGACCCCAATTTTCTCTTTGGCTGCCAGATGGTGGCAGACTTGTTTGCGCAAATGGTTTTCCATGTGAACATGGGCAACTAATCACGTAAGGATAAGCGCCTTCCACCTTGGGCCACTGCCATTTACCAGCATATCCATCCAATGACTGATGAAGAATACAACAAGCATTATATGACAGCCATCACGCAAAATCCTCCTGCCTCCACCCCTGCCACCAACACCCCTAACCTGCAAGCCCAACCCACCCAATCCCAGACCCCCCAGGCAATCACTGCCTCTACGTCTTCCTTCCTGTGTTATTCTGCCTCCTAGGCATCACTCTCCCCCGCCCCAATAAACCCCTGTCACCAAACATTTTCTATTTATATTATCTTTTTTTGAATTTCAATTGTTCATGTTCTCTTTGTTTATAGTTGGTTTTATTCTTTATGTTCAGCTTATTACTATAAAATCATATATTTACTATGCATGTATCTAGATCCAGAACACAGTTATTTTGAGTACCAAGACACAGCCCCTTGTGAAAATATTAACAACAATTTGGTGATCAGCTAAATTTGAATTAGAAAATTATAGTGTTAACTGTTTTTAGATAAAGTTGTTACTGATCTGAATTCAAAGCCTTAATGATAAACTTTAAGCCAATCAGGAGCTGAATGATAAAGTGATTGTTGTGACATAAAGGGTCATTCAATAATTATTTGGTGCATGTGCGCTAATTAATATGATTGGCTGGATGTTTTGCCAATGTACACCATTGCTGCTGTGGCAAGTTGTTGATGGACTAGTGCCCAAACAGCTGCTTGGTTAGCACTAGTCCATCAACAACTTGCCACAGCAACAATAACGTACAATGGCAAAACATCCAGCAATCATATTAATTAGCCCACATGCACCAAATAATTATTGAATGACCCTTCATGTCACAACAATCACTTTATCACTCAGCTCCTGATTGGCTTAAAGTTTATCATTAAGGTTTTGAATTTGGATCAGTAACAACTTTATCTAAAAACAGTTAACACTATAATTTTCTAATTCAAATTTAGCTGATCACCAAATTGTTGTTAATATTTTCACAAGGGGCTATTTCAAGCGCCAAAAATAATATGGTAATCAAGGAAACAATGCCAACACAAAGCAAACGACACATATTGAGATGAGCGTAAAACATATACAAAATGGGTAAAAAGATGGGATAATTTAGTAGATGGGAAAACAAAAAGGAATAAACAAAGAGGCAACAGTATCAAAATAATACAGAATTTATTGGGGCAAAAGCTATAAAAACATATGGAAAGGTTAGTAAAAAATCAATGAGAGAATTGGAGAAGCTTCTGAAGGATCTCAACTTAGCAATTGCCAAAATAAAGGACATTGACTGCAAGGTCAAAGCCAAAGTGAAGTCTGCCGTCCTCACTGGGGACAAAATTGACAAGGTGTCTGCAAAGGCACTAATGTCAAAAATGCCAGACACCCCAGAGAAGACAATCAAGCGCTTACTAAATATTCAAAAAAACTGTGGTCAAGGGCCTGCAATTTAAGGCATACAATCTTTCTGCGCCGTCTGTCTGGGTTGATGACCCAGAGATGTATGAACATCTCAAACCTGCCAAGTGTGCCAGGGCAGAGGATACCAAATTGGCTGTGCAATTGATTGTGCTAAGAATGGCCAAGCCAGTCAAGGCTGCGGGCAAGGAAGAAATACAAGAAGGTAGCCTAAAAAACAAAATTAATAAATTTTCAAAAAACTTACCTTTTTTCTTAGAAAATGTAGATGGCAAACTCTGCCAAGTCCTGGTCCCCTTTGTCCTGGCCACCTTTTATGCAAATTATGCCACTCATGTGGCAAAGCAATTATAACTGTCCCCCTGCTGTGTGGGAGCTGGAGGACTGTATCCACAGGTCCTTTCCAATGTTGCAGGAGGCGTTGGAAGAACTTACGCATGCCAAGGAGGCATCTGAGTGGGCAGTTACTGCCTACAAGGATGCCCAACTGGTCCGCCTGGACCCGGTATCCCTCAGTGGAGTTTACTGTGTAAACTCCATTGAGCTTGTTTGGGACGTCCTGGCAATGCTCCCATTCAAGAATGTACCAGAGATGGGCCAGGCCCATGCGGCTGCTTGCTTCTGCTACCCCTTGGAGCACACAATTTCTTACCTATTGGAGAACTTTGGGCGTGCAGTGGGCAAATTAGCTGTTGCAGATGCAATAGCTGTCAAGAAGACAAAAATCCTCCTTGCCAACTTTGGGTTGGCCTGGAGTGCCAACAAGACAGGGCTCCCTGCAGCCATGGAGCTGACCTTTGCAAAGACCAGGCACAACAAGAAGATCAGTGTGCTCTATAATAAACTGTGTGAGTTCACAGAAGCCTTTGCAGGGCAAAGGCTTCATCTAGTTGTTTACCTAGGGTTCCTATTCTACTTTGGATGGGCGCGTCTGTAGAGGACCTGGACGGGGTCCTTCTGGGAACCAACAAGGCCCAGCTTGCACTCAACGGGAAGAAGGTCTCCCCTGGATACAACTCAGTGAACCATGTAATCCAAGACGCCCTGGTCCTGGTTGGGATATACGGGTTTGTAGCCCTGCCTGATAAGCTGCTGCTTCACTCCCACCTGACCCTACTGCCTTTCACCAGCAGGAGGGAGTATTTCAATAAGGGTGTATCCACTGTTCACAGTGTGGCAGTGGAGGTTGTGCGCCACCTCCATTGCAGGGTGGGTATATACCAAAGAACCCACTACAGGTGCACACAATAAAAATATGATTCCAATAAATTTTATTACAATTTATAGTTTTCTAATTATAATAAATTTTTATAATTTTTATTTCAGCAAACCAGTTTTGCAAAATATATTGCAGAAACAGTTTTCATAAAAGCATAAAATTATATGTTAATAAAATAAATTATAGCTTGTACATTTTATGTTTAATTTTTTTAAACTATTTTTATATTTATTTGACAAAAGTGATTTAAATATTTTTGCGTAATCCAGTATTGAGCGTTTGGGATTACCTCAGATGGCATAATAAAATAATATAATAAAATAAATAAATTACTTACATCTATTGATAGATCTTCTGAATGTGATTGTGGGCGTAGAAACATCTAAATATAAAATGATAATTAATAAATCTTGAATAGTAAATAAGAGAATATAAAAAAATTGGACACACTAAGCCTTTAATTGATTGTCTGTTTAGCTAGGCACGCGGGGATGAACAAATCAGCGTGGCCATGGAATTTGGCCACAGTCTCAGCTGGGAGGGTGTGGATCCTGGCCTGCAGAAAATTAAACAGGTCCTTGGTCCCAGTTGGGGTTCCTTGCTTGACAACTTGCTTGAGCCACCCAAAGACTTCCTCAATGGGATTTAGGAAGGGCAAATAGGCAGGGAGGAAGAGAAGGCGCAAATTTGCTGTGGTCAATTTCTGGGGGCCCACTGCAATGCTTGTGTCAATCATTGGGAATTCCTTGGATATGTCAGCCACCTTGTGGAGACCAAAGTTGTTCAACACAATCACGTTGGTGAAGCCTGGGCTTGTGCGCCTCAGGTGCTCCTGGACCAATTGGAGGAATGACAAGAAGGTATGGCTGTTGTGAGAACCCAATATCATTTGATAAAGCTCAACCCCCTTTGGACCATGGAGAGCCACCATTGAGTAGGCTGTGGCATGGACTGCAGCACGCCAAGCCATCCCGTCATTGGAGCCTTTGGGGACATAGTCATACCCATTACGCATTGACGAGGCAAATGCTGACTTGTCAATATAATAAAAATTGACTTTCCCCTTGGCTTTGAGGGCAGTATACGCCTCTGTGTAGTTTTTCCAGACATCAATTTTGGCTGGACTATTCCAATTGTACAGAGATACCCTGAGCTTTTTCCAAGAAAATTGCATTCCCTTCACCAGATGGTAGTAAAAGGAAATTGAGGCCTCAATCCCAAAAGTAGATTTAACCATGGCCTGTATATTTGCCAGTTCAAGATGGCAGTCTCAGGTGATCCACTGGCGGATTGCCCATTTGTGCTCCTTGGTGAGCATGGTAGAAACATGTAAGGATTTCTCTGCGGCAAGGACACAACCAGTATTAATGAATTTTTGGAAGGTCTTGCTGGCATACTTGGGATCCACTCCAACAAGGGCCGCAGCCGCCTTGTAATCACCTGATTCCCACATTAGCTTAAGCAGGATGATGTGTTTGATGTCAGGGATGTGCTTCTGGGCGGGTCTTTTAGCGGTGGGGATTGACTTATTGGCATTGGGCACAACACAGGGCATAGGTACCTTGATATAGAAGGCTACAACCTTTTTTAACACCAGCTGTCCCTCATTGGTTTGATAGAACTTGGGCTCCTTGTCATCCTCCTGATTTCCATCACTGAAGTAGGGCTCATAGCTAGTGTCAAGTGCAGGCTTCACCTTCTCCAGCATGGCTGACAGGACCAACTCTTGCCGGTACACAATGTTGAACACATATGAAGTAAGTTCTACCTCCTTGTTTCTAACTGTTTTGGTAGTGGTGACCTTGATTGGCTTCCAGGTCAGCTTTGGGACCCAAGGGTTTATGCTCTGCACCCTAGCAACTTGTGCTCCTTGAACCAGCTGTGTCAGTGCAGCATCACTATGAAACTCTCCTCTCCTGTCTCCCCCTTGAGTAGGCATTTGGGTTGCACTAACTCTATTCTTTGACCCGCAGGGGCAACTGCAACCGCAGCGCACAACGGGTGTATTGGTGCTCTGTTGTTGTGTTGCTTCCATTTTAAAATTTAATAAAATATTAAATAAATTTCAATTAAGTTACTCCCTAATTTTAATTTTTGCTTTTATCTGAATATGGATATTTAATTAAAAATTTTCCCACCCAATATCCCAATTATAGATTTTTTATTTATTAATTAGTTGTTTTTGGTTTTACAACGCCCATTTTAGAATACTCAAAAAAATCCACCCATTTCCCTAGATTTTACTGCCAAAATCAAACACCCAACACAATTTTTTTAAAATTTATGTTTCAGATCTTGTGTCTTATTTTAGATCTCTTGGTATCATTCATGATTACAATCCATTGCACACATTGTGTGAGTGACTTTGTTTACGTAGTGAGTTGCTATTGTGTTTTGTTTTTGGTTTGTGTTTTGACACACCTTGCTTGGGTGTATTTTGTCACCAATTCACATAGTAAACATATGTACACCAAAAGTCAACTCACACCATTTATTTTTGTGAATCAATGTATTTTGGATTGTATTTTGAATGGTTTTGCTCTGTGTGTGAGACCTTTGCTGCTGTGTTGACTCATTTTGTTCATTAACGCTAATAAACCCTGTTAACAGAGTGTATCTTTTAACCTGAGAGTTGGATTTTGTTTAAATCTGAAATCATTTTGTTTAAATCTGAGGTATTTTTTGTTGTTGCCATAGCTTTTAAAACTACTGTATTTCAATACTGAATAAATCACAATTAAATAAAAATAGTTAAATTTCAAATATTTAAAATTTAATAGATAAATTTTTAAGATTTATAATTATAATTTTACTTTTAAAATTTTAATTTTAGTTTAAATTTTAGTAGGTAAATTATAATATTAATATATCTAAATATATTACAAGACATTAGTTATAGTTGCAACCACGTTAAATAATAAAAAAGAGTTAAAAATGTTTTTATTTGCTGGCTTGTCAAGTACAGATTCCTTTATTACATAGTTAAACATCAGAACTGATTTTATCTACAACAGACGGCCTGCTCCACTTATGTTTTAAACAAGTGATTGTTTAGAACTCAGCTTCTTTCCCTTGTAATACAATTTGATGAATAGATTTTCTATGCTTGACCCGCGTAATAAGTACTAATTAGTAAGAGATACATGAAAATCATTGGTTTTTGTGTCGTATGGCTATAGTGGCACTGAAATATTAAGGATCAGATGATGACCTGCAAGGTCTAATTTGTGGCTTAGAAAAGCCAAAGTACCATCAAGGATTCACAATTATTTAAATAAACTAATTTATTTCTATGTTTTTTAATTTATTTATTTGTTAGCACATTAGTCAATATAATATTCAGTGCATTATAATAAAAATATATTCCTCATACCTAGTATATTTATTTTACTTACCTTTTCTACATACTGTTATATGTCTATAATATAATCAAACGTCACGTCATTATATATAAATAATTATTGTTGAGTCCTACTAAAAACAAAATAAATAAAATAAAAACAAATAAAACCCAGAGCGCCCATTTATCTGATTGGCTCAAAGGCCAGGGCTTTGGGGAGGAAGGATTCTGAGTGCTTGTAAAAAGCTACCACCACATTGGGTGGCATCTCAAATTGACTGACCTCAAGGATGTTGAAGATATCCTTGTTGTCCTGAGGGAGGCCTTTCTTCACCTTATTCTTGATCCATCCAAAGACCTCCTCAATCGGGTTAAGGGATGGAGAAATATGGGGGGAGGAAGAAGAGTCTCATTGGACAGTCATCCAGGCGGTGTCTGGCCAAATGGCTATTTTATCTATTGGTGGGAACTATGACACAACCAAATTCACCTTGTGGAGCCCAACATTATCCAACACAACAATGTTGGTTGTACTGCAGTAATTGATCTGGAGATACTCCTTGACAGTTCAGAGAAAATCAAGAAATGTCCCAATATTATGGGAACCCTTGATCATCTGATACTGGTCCAACCCAGAAGGACCAAGAAGCGCTACCATGGAATAGGTCTGGGAACAGACAGCTGCACAATGGGCTATGCTGTCCTTGAACCCCTTCTTGACCCACCCATGCCTAGACCTGAGTGAGGAGGAAAACAATGATTTGTTGATATAGAAGAACTGGACATTCTCAGTCTCCTTTAGTGCCAGATATGTCTTGGCATAAATGTGTCAATTCTTGATGGTCTTCTCATTGTTTCTGTTGTACAGCAAAACTCCCAGTACTTTCCAGGAGAATCCCAAATCAACCATTGCTTTGTAAACAAGGGTTTTAGAAACAGAAAGCCCAAACTCTGTGGCAAGCATTGATTGGAAAGCAAGTGAGTCCAGGTGGCAATCCTTGGTAACCCACTGTTTTATTGTGTCAATATGCACAGGCTGCAAGAGTTTGAGCTGCTGCTTAGCCTTGGCAGGCTTTGCAATTTTACCAGTGTTGCCATACTTGGTGTTGATGTTGGCAATGTATCTGGCTGTGACACCAAATCAGGACGCAATATCCCAAACTGCCATCCACCCGTTCAAGCAGTTGAGGGGAGCTTCACGCTCACTATCTGTCAACCAATGCCGGCCCTTGGCAGGTACCACAACATCCTGGCTAGCAGGCTCAACACATGGGATGGGGACCTTTGTGTAGAAGGTGGGATCACGCTTGGTTGCGCTGGTGCTGTCAATGGTGGCATATGATACAGGCACAGATGGCTCTTCAGTGGTGGCCAATGGCTCATAGAAGGTGTCAAAGACGCAGGGGCAGGAAGTAGCAACTCTTGGATCAAGAGTGCGGGGCCAGGTGAGTACTGTGTACATGGTGGAGGTGTATGTAACCTCATTATTCCTGATGACCTTTGTATAGGAGACTTTGGTTGCAGGCCTTGAGAGTGGCTTCTGTCTTGGATTGAGGCTACTGTTCCTGGCTTGAGATGCGGGAGATGGTTGGCTGGCGCTGACACCTTGGGAGGCCTGTGTGTTGGCAT
Organism: Entomophthora muscae; assembly: GCA_014839935.2. Taxonomy (NCBI): domain Eukaryota; kingdom Fungi; phylum Entomophthoromycota; class Entomophthoromycetes; order Entomophthorales; family Entomophthoraceae; genus Entomophthora; species Entomophthora muscae. Next base: position 105,795 of record QTSX02002248.1, read on the forward strand.
GACTCCCCTTGAGTTGGGCTCTGGGTCTGTTCTTGGACCCTCTGGGGCGCCCTTGTGAACAGGCTGCCCCGCAGGCTGGTGCAAGAGCTGGTTGGGAATGTGATTGACGGTCCATAAAAATAAAATAAAAAATTTATTTTAGATTAAATATGTATTTATTTGGATTTATTGGTTTAGTTTTGAGTAGTTGTTTTCTCTTGATTTAGTCTTGAATAGTAGAAGATTTTCTGTATCTGTGATTTGAATTGTATAATATTGTATCCTTTCCAGTTTTGGATGATTTTAAAGTTTAATCACTTTTTATGACTAAACATGGTTATCAAGATTGAATTTTTCATTTGATTTTAGTTGTGGTGGAGCTTCTTTATTTGGGTTGGTGTTTCCTAGTGTGCTTATTTTACATTCAATTTGGATTCCAGTTCCTGCAATTAATATTTGAGTTTACTAGTGGCATTCAAAAGTGATTTGAGATTTGGTTCTTGGATTTGATAATCCCGCAATTTCAAAAAACATAGTAAACTTAATGAAAATGGTTAATGGATTTGAACACTTCAAATCCTATTCCAGTTAATTCATTTTGTCCATTGTGATTATGCAGTTCAACTTGAACTTTGCAAAGTGTCTATGAGATTCTGCATTTTCAAATATTCAAATAAATATACAAAAATCAATTTAATTAAAAAAAGGCCATCCTGCAAATGTGATTCACCATTTGGACCAAGAATTTGACAATCCTGAATTTTTATGTTTAGGTTCAGAATTTACAGTATAGATAAACTCTTTTGATTTATTTTATTTTTATACCAAAATGGACACATCCCAACAACAGAGCCAATCAGAATGGGTGTACATGGGGTGATTTTGTTCTTGGCTCAGACCAAACACATCACAGTTATTGTACCCAATTTAACTTAATTAAATAATCCTGTTTAAAATAGGAGACATCTTTGTTTTCAAGTTGGTGTGCCAATTTGCAAACAAAGACATCTCCTATTTTCAACAGGCTTATTTCATTAAGTGTTACTTTCACTTGAAAAACTCATACTAATAAAAAGTAATAAAATTCTATTAAAACAGAAAAACAAAAAAAGTATTCCTAGAAAATTAATTTTATTAAAATGAGTGCTTCTTTTTGAGACATTCTCTCAGACATAAATGTCCAAATTTAGAAGTGTGTACATTGAAAATAATGCTGTAGTTCTCTGAATAGATTTTGATGGATTCACTCTGGAAATCCACTATTTCCTATTTGAGTCCCAAAAAAATCAATATTTTCAAAAAAAAATGAGTTGTTTTATGCTTGAGTTTATCACTTTTGTGACTGAACCTCATGTGTTCTCTGTTTGTGTCCTTTTTGCCACACACTCATTAATAAACTTGATGTAGAATGCTTCAGAATGTGACTGGTTTGTGTTTGTTTTGAATATGGGTTTTTGTTTGCTGTCTCATTTCTGGGATTCAGTATTTGACTTTATTTTTGTTGTGCAATTGACTTTTTTGTTTCCTGCCCTAAATAAATGGAAGCTTTATTGAGTAAACTGACCTTTAACTGGTCCCAGTTTAAATTTGTTTTGTGACTGAACCTATGCGTTCAAAACTGACCAATATATGTTTATCTCAACAGGTTAGAAAACTACTGTGCTTTTTATTTTAATTTAATTTTTATTTTATTTTGGCTGATCATGTTGTTCTGGCTTTGGGTTTACTTTTATATAAATCAAGATAAATAAACACATAATTATATCATTTCTATATCTGAAAGCTTTAAAAATATGTGGCATATTGGCATAAAATAACATATATTTTAACTCTAGTACTGTAAATTCATAACCTAAACGTAAAAATGCAGAATTCTCAAATTCTTGGTCCAAATTTTGAATCACATTTGCAGGATGGCCTTTTTTAATTAAATTATTTTTTTATATTTATTTAAATTTTTAAAAATGCAGAAACCCATAGACACTTTGCAAAGTTCAAGTTGAACTGCATAATTCCAAAGGACAAAATGAATTAACTGGAATAGGATTTGAAGTGTTCAAATCCATTAACCATTTTCATTAAGTTTACTATGTTTTTTTGGAATTGCAGGATTTTCAAGTCCAAGAATCAAATTTCAAATAACTTTTTAATGTCACTAGTAAACTCAAATATTAATTGTTGGAACTGGAATCCAAATTGAATGTACAGTAAGCACACTAGGAAACACCAATCCAAATAAAGAAGCTCCACCATAACTAAAATCAAACTGAAAATTCAATCTCAATAACCATGTTTAGATTTAAAATGTGATTAACTTTCAAAAGTATCCAAACCCAGAAAGCATACAATATTATACACTTCAAATCATGTAATAGAAATTCTGTTACTATTCAAGGCTAAATCAAGAGAAAATAACTACTCACAACTAAACCAAAAACTTAAATAAATACATATTTAATCTAAAATATATATTTTTATTTTATTTTTATGTACCAACAATTGCACTCCCAACCAGCTCCTGCACCAGCCCATGGGGCAGCCTGTCCACAAGGGCGTCCCAGAGGGTCCCAGAATAAACCCAGCACCCAACTCAAGGGGAGGCATGCCAACACACAGGCCTCCCAAGGTATCAGCGCCAGCCAACCACCTCCTGCATCTCAAGCCAGAAACAGTAGCCTCAATCCAAGACAGAAGCTGCTCTCAAGGCCTGCAACCAAAGTCTCCTATACAAAGGTCATCAGGAATAAGGAGGTTACTTACACCTCCACTGTATACCCAGTTGTCACTTGGCCCTGAACTCTTGATCCAAAAGTTGCCACTTCCTGCCCTGCGTCTTTGACACCTCCTATGAGCCATTGGCCACCACTGAAGAGCCATCTGCGCCTGTGTCATATGCCACCATTGACAGCACCACTGCAATTAAGAGTGATCCCACCTTCTACACAAAGGTCCCCATCCCCTGTGTTGAGCCTGCCAGCCAGGATGCTGCGGCACCTGCCAAGGGCCGGCGTTGTTGACTGATAGTGAGTGTGAAGCTCTCCTCAATTGCTTGAACGGGGGAATGGCAGTTTGGGATATTGCGTCCTGATTTGGTGTCACAGCCAGATATATTGCCAACATCAACACCAAGTATGGCAACACTGGTAAAATTGCAAAGCCTGCCAAGGCTAAGCAGCAGCTCAAACTCTTGCAGCCTGTGCATATTGACACAATAAAACAGTGGGTTACCAAGGATTGCCACCTGGACTCACTTGCTTTCCAATCAATGCTTGCCACAGAGTTTGGGCTTTCTGTTTCTAAAACCCTTGTTTACAAAGCAATGGTTGATTTGGGATTCTCCTGGAAAGTACTGGGAGTTTTGCTGTACAACAGAAACAATGAGAAGACCATCAAGAATTGACACATTTATGCCAAGACATATCTGGCACTAAAGGAGACTGAGAATGTCCAGTTCTTCTATATCAACAAATCATTGTTTTCCTCCTCACTCAGGTCTAGGCATGGGTGGGTCAAGAAGGGGTTCAAGGACAGCATAGCCCATTGTGCAGCTGTCTGTTCCCAGACCTATTCCATGGTAGCGCTTCTTGGTCCTTCTGGGTTGGACCAGTATCAGATGATCAAGGGTTCCCATAATATTGGGACATTTCTTGATTTTCTCTGAACTGTCAAGGAGTATCTCCAGATCAATTACTGCAGTACAACCAACATTGTTGTGTTGGATAATGTTGGGCTCCACAAGGTGAATTTGGTTGTGTCATAGTTCTCACCAATAGATAAAATAGCCATTTGGCCAGCTACCGCCTGGCTGACTGTCCAATGAGACTCCTCTTCATTCCGCCCTATTCTTCATTTCTGAAGCCAATTGAGGAAGTGTTTGGTTAGATCAAGAATAAGGTGAAGAAAGGCCTTCCTCAGGACACCAAGGATCTCTTCAACATTCTCAAGATCAGCCAATCTGTGATGCTACACAATGTGGTGGCAGCTTTTTACAAGCACTCAGAATCCTTCCTTCCTAAAAGCCCTCAACTCTGAGCCAATCAGAGAAATGGGCGCTCTGGATTTATTTATTTTTTATTAGGACTCAAAAATTATCAATTATATAGTATGTCTTGACGTTGAATTTTATTATAGACATATAAGAATGCATACAAAAGTTAAGTAAAAGTAATTATACTAGATATAGAGACACATATTTTTATTTAATGCACTAAATATTGTATTGACTGTAGAGTTAACAAATTAAAAAAAATTAAAAAAGAGAGAAATTGAAAGATTTTATTTAAATAATTGTGATTTCTTTTTAGTACCATTGACTTTTTAAGCCACAAATTGGACCTTGCAGGCCATCATCTGATCATTATTATTTCAGTGCCACTATAGCCACACAACACAACCACCAATGATTTTTATTTATTGCTTACTAATTAGTACTTAGGACGCAGGTCAAGCATATCAAATATATTTATCAAATCATATTACAAGGGAAAGGTAATTTGAGTTCTAAACAATCACTTGTTTAGAACATAAGTGGAGTGGGCCGCTTGATGCGGATAAATTCAGTTCTTGTTGTTTAACTATGTAATATATGAACCTGTACTTGACGAGCAACTAAATAAATACAATTTTAAATCATATTTTATTATTTCACATTTTTACTTACTATTTCTACTGTCTTATAATACACTTACTTATTACTATTTAATTTAACTATTAAATATTAAAATTAAAATATTAGAATTAAATATTAAAATTTAAAATAAAAAATAAAATAAATATAAAAGTTAAATTGCAAGCAAAGATAATTTATTAAGGAGATGTAAATTGCAAAGGGAATGTGATTATTCCAGGGAATTATACCCAAAAATTAAATTTTCAGCTTATGTGTCAAAATGGGACCATGTACTCTTCTGTATGTGGTGGACAACTCTGGATGCAATTGCCAGAGGGGTGGCGCTCTGCACCCTGGTGATTACTGAACGCTTAATAAACGGCAATAAGGTAAGCAAATCAATTAACAGGTTGTATCTGGGAGGCACATAGTACCCATACAACAATGCCAATGCAAAGGAGCCGTACAGGACGTGCTTGACTGTCATATAACCCCATAGTGTCTTCTGTTGTTCTAGTGCTAATCAGCATCTGTCAAGTTGTATTGGTACATCCTCTAACTTTTTAACATTTGTTTTTAAAATGCAATGTAATAGGATTCCTATATATATTACAACATCAATCCTTTGAGAGGTATATTTTTTGGAACCATGCATAATTTTTTATATATTTGAGTTAATCTGTTGATTTAGGATGTTTGGCTGAACTTGAATATGGTTCCAGAGGGCGCCTGACTTATATCTGCCCCCCATGCCTTGGCAAACAAAATAAATAAAGGTTAAACATATCCACAAGGACTGTGTCCCCAACTTTATTATAAATGCTTTGAATAGTTTGTTGAAAATTTCAGTTTTAAGATATTTGGTTCCTATTTGAAATTCAGTTTTTATTAGATTTTTTTCATATTCATTTATGTTTGAAAAGGGAAATCATTGAATACTTTCATAAATATATTCATCAACGTTTATCTTGATATCCCCTTGAATTTCAGACATCTCTTTGAAATTGATATTTGCTCCTATTTCATATGCTTTTCTAATCCACAGCACACACCCTGCGGGTGGTAAAAATTCCTTGGTTTTTGCTTTAATATTTGCAGATTTATTCATGTTCATTTGAATTATTTTGTTTATTTCATTTTTATTTATTTGCTTTACAGGGGCTAACAGTGATTGGTAACCCCCAAAAAACCAACTGGGCGTAAAGGCCACCACTTCAGCAACCTTGTTCCCATTCCTACTGATAACTAAAATAAATATAAGTAAAACATAAAAAGACTTACTAATTGTTTCCCCTGTGGCCCCCTCATCCACAGGCGCCACCTCAGCAAACTTCATGAGCGTTGGCTGCTCTTCATTAATTTTCCTAGGCTTAATTTTTCTTATCTTTCTTGCAACTTGTGTTTCTTCTTGGTTTTCATTTGATAAATTTTCTGTATTTCTTGAAGTGCTCCTGCTTCTTGACTGAGTTTTGTTTTCATCTGTTTCCATTTGTCCGGTTTTCTCTTACTTTGTGTTTATTTCATGTGGGATTTCATTTCCTTCAATAAGTTTGATTTTTTGATTATTCTTTCTATTGGTTTTTGCCAAATCCCATGAGTTGTAACTTTCACTTTTGAAATCTAACCGCTTGAGTATTTCCTTTTGAAGATTTAAAAATATTTCTTTGTTCTTTTCATCTATAATATTTCCTAGTTTATCCAGAGCATCTTCCTTTGGCTGGATCAGTGGCTGGCCCCTGTTACCCAGCTTTCCTGTTACTATTTCCCTGATATTTTTCTCTATTTCAAAAAAAATTTGCAGGTGAGCTTCTAATTCATTTATCAAGTTGTAAATATTTGACATTTTTTGAATTACATCAAAAAACTGGTTTTTATAGTACTACCTTCAACACATGAATATTTTTGTTATCAATAATAAATTAAGAACCACAAATATAAATTTTGCATTAGAATATTACAATTAGACATAAACTCTTGTATTTTGATATTGTGTGCATAACTCAATGCATTTTGTTTAATAAAATTCATTGTAAACAAGGCTTTTTTCATTGTAATTTATTTAAATGGACTGTGTTTATATTAGAGAGCCATTGTCACTTAGTACAAATATTGATATATAGTGCATTTTACAGCCTGTATATTTACCTATTGGTAATAATTCTGTAAACTTTTTAGTCATATTTTGCGAGATAATAATGTAATGGGTTAATAAATTAATGTTTATTAGTATCAATTGGCTGATTTTCTTTGCTGTGTCAATTGTACATTTTATGATAGTTATGTGCTGGTATCCAATTGGTTAGTTTCACATCCTATTGCACAGGTGATAGGAAACTTGGTCAACATTCTGAGACCAGATGTGGTTGGGGTGGCAACCATGTTTCCTATCACCTGTGCAATAGGATGTGAAACTAACCAATTGGATACCAGCACATAACTATCATAAAATGTACAATTGCCACAGCAAAGAAAATCAGCCAATTGATACTAATAAACATTAATTTATTAACCCATTACATTATTATCTCGCAAAATATGACTAAAAAGTTTACAGAATTATTACCAATAGGTAAATATACAGGCTGTAAAATGCACTATATATCAATATTTGTACTAAGTGACAATGGCTCTCTAATATAAACACAGTCCATTTAAATAAATTACAATGAAAAAAGCCTTGTTTACAATGAATTTTATTAAACAAAATGCATTGAGTTATGCACACAATATCAAAATACAAGAGTTTATGTCTAATTGTAATATTCTAATGCAAAATTTATATTTGTGGTTATTAATTTATTATTGTTAATGAAAAATATTCATGCAAATAATTATATGTTACCACATCAAATGTATACCATTTTATTAATTATAGGGAATGTCAATAATATAAAAAATATATTATTAATTATGAATTGGAAGAAATAATATCAACTTTAACAAGCTGTCACAAAGAAAGGTTCTATTTACTAATCAAAGGACAGGAAGGGGAGGGAATGGGCAGCATGTACGTTGTCATCATATGCACTTGTGAAAGGGACGTCATCAGAGGTAATGGGAAGGGAATGAGTGATGGTCTGGGAGTCAGGGTTGGAAAGATGGTTAGCTTGGTCTTGATGGGGGAGTTGGGGAGGCAGGGTTTGTTGACTGGGAAGAGGCAGCAAGAGCTGATTGATTCAATTGTTCAAATTCTTCTTCTGTCATTTATGTGGGCTTGACAAACCAATTGGATGGGTGTGGGGGGAGGCAGGAGTCCTTTCTGGACTTATCACTATCACTTGCATAGAATATGACAAGATCTGATAAGTCCTGGACAAATATGGGAGGGGAAATCTCATGCCCCTTCTTAATTTGGGTGCACAGTTCATTGTATGTGGCAGGCTTTAAGCACCTGAGAGCTGAACCAAAAATGTAAAGACATACATCTTCAATATGCATGTCAGCGTGGTTAATGGGATAGGATCAACAGGTACAACTCACAGCCCTAATTTCTTTGGTTTCCCATTCCTGCTGCTCCATCTCTGCACTCAGTACAGCTGTGTACATAGCTTGTTGGGTAGCCTACTCCTCCAGCATGTCCTTGAGCTCTGTCTGGTAGGCATACCCATCTGCAGTGTTTGATATTGCCAAGTAATGATTGACACCCAATGGGGAAACTGCCAACAAAACCTCAACAAATTGATACAAAATTGGCCTGTACTTGTAAACGTCAGATTGAATACACTTTTCTCCATAATCTTGGATACTTGCAGAAATCTTGACATATGACATGAAGATGACGTCATTGTGCTTCCTCATGCCCTCATTTTAATAAAATTAATAATGGTTGAATTGTATGGATCAGAATCCACCAAACTGGGGCCAGTGAGAACTTGATTGGACAAGATTCTAGCAGCAACCACAACTCTGTGCATCCACAAATTGACTGTTCTTTTATTTGTGAGAATGCCATGGAGTCCCAGTTGGAGACAAATCTGGATCAAGGGCATCCACAGTCATGTTCTATGATGTCATCATGAGGGGATGGGCTTTTTTGGGCAACTGCCAGAATTAACTCATTCAGTAAGTCAACATTATTTTAGTATTTATCCACCGGAATCAGGAATTTCCAAAACTAAGCTAATTTTTCATAGTGAATTATTAAGTCAGAATTGCAAAATTAAAAAGGAACAGGCATAATGTTGACACCATTTAAACAAAGGCTTAATTTTAAGCCAAAAACTAATATAATTTACTATGAAAATGTAAGTTTCTTTGTACTTTTACATTAAGGTTGACTACAGTAAGTAATATCTGGATGTCAGCCCCAAATAAGAATCCATAAATTTCTTAATAAAATACACAATATTTTAGAAATAACTATTTTTATATTTTATACTACTATTTTTATTAAATATATATTAATATAAGCATTGAACAAAGACATATGTCAACTTTCAGAGTGTTATTTGTATTATTTAGATATTTACTGTTATTTTAAACTCACTGGATAAACTATAGCTTATTTCTGGAAGTCCACTTAAGCTGAAATACATATGTTAAAACTAGAAATTATATACTTATTTATAATGTCAACTTTGTTTCAAATTGACGTGTCACTTAAATTGCAACAAAGGGGTTTGGCTAAGCAAACAAAGTGACATAATTTAAGCGAGATTCAATAGAAGAGTTACTATAAAAGAATGCTGACTGCCTGAATGTTGACACCTTCACTGGTTTATTAGTAAAACACTGCCGCTTAACAAAAAGCACACATACAATGGTATGGTAATTCAAGCTAAAGTACCCAGGGCTGTACTTTAGACTTCCCTCTACAATCCCTATTATTTAGCTTTCATAAGTTACATATGCAAATCTTTAAAAAATTTAAATTTAAAAATAATCAATTTTGGCCTTAAAAAACCAACTCCAGAAAATATTAACCAATCTTTATAAGTGATTTACATAGTGTTTTTCTAGTTTAATGCTGACTGTCAGTATGTCAACGTCAAAATTAAAGCGTTTTTTATGCTGACAAATTAAATTAAATATTTTTGACTATTGTGACTACCAGAATGTTGAATTTTTATTTAAGCATGGTTTTTTCCTATTATTTACTAATAAACTAGCTCTAAAATTACTTTCCATAATTCTATAAACTATTTAATTGATAATGAAAAATAAAACAAGTGATTATTATTTAATTTTATTTGTATTTCAACTGATTATTCTTACTTTAGAACTATACTCTAATTATTGTAGGACAAATCTTCCAAGAAGCAACAAAAGAACCCTGAGTCAACCAAGAAAGTGCCCAAAGCCTCTGGAAAGGCCCAAAGTCCCTACCCCAACAAAAAACCAGCCAAAGAGCCCTCAAAGAAACAGAAGACAAAGGAGAAGATCCCAGACCCTGAAAGCAAAGAGCCCTCCCCTGCCCCCTCCTCTTCTCCAAGCTGGTACTAATCAGAAGGAGATGAGGTTCCACTAAACAAGCAAAGAAGAAAGAAGATACCAAAGAGCCCAGAACCCCAGCCAAGCCCAGATGAATCAAGCTCAAAGGAATCAAGCCCCAAGGAATCAAGCTCATCCCAGTCCAAGAAGTGCAAGAATCCAACTCCAAATAATTCCCCTCCACCACCCAAAAAATCTGCACCTCCATCCTCCTCATCAAGTATCAATAAAGAAGATCCTGATGATTACCTGTCTGACTATCATCAAGCACCAATTGACCCAGGGGATCCCCTAAAGGTTCACAATATATGTAACGTCAAAGGAGAGTTTAAGCTCCTAAAGAAGTTCCCTTGGTTTTTCCTCTAATGTCTGTCAAAGGAGGTGCAAGTTTGGTCTGTGATGGCTATGTTTTTAATTGCAACAATCAAAAGAGAGAAGGAAGAAGCAAGCATTATGTGTGTGAAGATAGAAGCTGCGCTGCCAGGATCAACACAGAAGGATGGGATAAAGTCACTAGTGAAAAAGGAGAGCACACATGCAATGCTCCAATCAATCTTATTGAAAAGCTTCTAAAGTGGTACCTCTATCAAATGGTTCCAGTCTCCAAAGACGTCAAGGCTTCTTATCTGGCAGTTAAGGCCACCATACACCTAAGTAATGAGGACCTGAAGCTCATCTCTGACCACGACCAGTTAGTGAAGTACATATGTGATAAACACTGTGATCTATTCCCCCATAAAAAATCTGCCATGGTCCAAGGAGAGTTGTCGGGCAAGTCTCACGATATCCCCCATCTCCCCACTTTCTTTCCTTAGAAAAGCCAAGTTAGTATAAAAAATGGTCCAAGGAGAGTTAGTATCAACAGAGGAGTTAAAGATGTTCAATGGTGATGAGGTGTTCCTTTTACATGATGATGGGCCCACAGCAGAGGCAATATTTATATGATATGCTATACAACAGAACCTGGAGCAGTTAAGAGATTCAGAGACCTGGTTATGTGACAGTACCTTTGCAGTATGCCCCTGCCTTCTTTATCAACTATGGGCTGTATATTCCCTTATTGAAGATAAGTTGCTCCCATTTGCCTACTTTTTGCTTCCTGGGGCAACAGAAGAGATCTACACAAAAGCCTTTAAAATCCTTCAGGAGGGCATCAAAGCCCTACCCAATAATAAAATAGTCCCCTTGGCCATAACACTAGAGCCAATTCAGATGATGATGAAAAGGATGAAGCCACCCTTGCTGCAGAACAAGAAGCTCATTATAAAGCACTTGGCCCCTCAACTATAATCATGGACTATGAAACTTCCCAGTATAACGCTTTTGTAAATACCTTTGATGGAGAGGTCCAGGGGTGTTTTTTTAGTAACAGTGGCAAAATCAACTGTAGGGATGTAAAAGTGAGAATTCAAAAGTGAGAATCTAAAAGTGGCCATGTTGACACTTTTAAAATTTTAAAATTAAATTAAAACAGCTCATCTGAAATTAAAATTTATTATGGTCATATAAAATACTTTTTATTCATTCTCTCAACTAAAAAAGTCAAGAAAAAGGAATTAATTTAATATAAAAAGCCATTTTGAAAATTTAAAAAGTGTCAACATGGCCACTTTTAGATTCTCACTTTTAAATTCTCACTTTTACATCCCTACAGTTGATTTTGCCACTATTGCTGTTTTTTCCATTATTGACAGGCTGTCAACAGGCAACTAAAGGGTCTACCTGAGCTCAGCAAGCTCCACCGTCTAGATATATCAGGAAAGTGCAAGTTCTTAATTCAGCAGTTTGTAGCACTAGCCTTTGTAAAGCCAGAGCATACTGGACAAGCCTTTGAACTCCTATACCAGGATCCATATGCCAAGAAACATGAGGATGCCTTCTACCCTTTCATTGAATATTACAAACCACAGTGGATTGGACATAAGGTCACTAAGCGCCGGAGCAAGCCCAGAGCCAAAGCCAACTGGAACTGCTACCAGGAAGTTCTTAAGGATGAGATGAAAATGAATTCATCTTTGGAGGGCTGGCATAAGCATATCAAGACCTCCTTTGGAATTAAGCCCAGATACAACACCTTCTACAAGCACCTCAAAGTCCAACAGGGGAAGACTGCTGCATCCATCAGAGATATTGAGAACCGCCCATCCAAGAAGAAGAGAACCACCAAAGAGAAACAGTATCAAGAGAAGATCAAGGACGTTGTCAAGGCCAAATAAAAGCTTTCAGAGATTGGGGAATACATCAAGAAGATTGCCATAGATCTTAATGCAACCAGGTGATCACAGTCTAGCTTTTAATTAAATTTATTGAGTATTGCCTAATTTTTTATATAGTTCTTATATGTTAAGTATAATATTTTTAATAAATAGTTATTCTAAATAACTCATTTATAATTTATGATACTGTTTTTTATAAAATCATTGATTTTCTATTGATATTTTGATGTTTTATACTGTATTACATGGCCTTTATTGGTATTTTACTAGTAAATTATATGTTTTTTGTAGTTTTCAATATAAAAAACTTTAGATTACTGTTTCTGGTTATTATATTTTCCTATAATACATGAAATTTCATGTAGTATCTTTTTGTGTACTGGATTTTTTTGTTTTTATAAGTGGGAAAAAATATTTTATAGTAAAGATAGCTAATTTCATGGTGAATTATTTTTGAAGTGTATTTTTATGGATTTTTTTAATTGACATGTATAATTTTTTATGAACTTTTTTGAATCTATGTTGTCACATCACCCTAAAAAGTATCTTGAAGCTTAATTTTTATTAAGTAAAATGTTCAGGAAACAGGTTTCTGCTTATTAAAAAAGTGTCAACATTTAGTAGTCTGCATGAGTTAAAACTTAATTCTGACTTTTCAATGCTGTTAACATTAAAGTATTTTTAATTCTGATTGTCAACATATAGTAAGTCAACTTGCAGAATGAGTTAATTCTGGAAGTTGCCCTTTTTTGCTATCAGTTGATCTACGGGCTCCAATTGGGGTCTTCTTTGGAGGGGGCCACAATTGGTGTGGGCCCTGCAGGGTTACAGCCACAGTGGACTTTGCAAAACCCATTGCGGCTGCAATTTCCCCAAGGGACATAAGCACACCTTGTTTCTAATCATTTTAAGTACAATCTCTAGGGTAATTAGCTTTTATCTGAGTCTTGCAGGCTGATTGGCTGGAGGTGGGGTGTGTCTGTCTTGGGAACTAGACAGTGCCATCTGATTGGCTGTTTCTGGATTCTGGGTTCTCTGAGTGACCCCATGGCTCAATTGGCTGGTTCTGGATGCCATTTTTGATATGCAATCTGGATTAGCAGCTACCTGTGTGTGATGGGCAAACAGGGCCATGCTTGAGGATGCAGGAGAAAGAACACAGTCCTGGGTAATGCTTGCAGAGGGGCCTGCAGGTTGGGAGTGATCATAGACAGAGGCTTCAATATTGGAAGACCCAGTGTAGTCCTGCATGATTTTGTCAAGGCCAGGGAACAGCTTGTTCATTTGGTTGTTATTGAAAGAAGACGTAATAAAGTTTTATTAAAAAATTAAACTCAAAAAGAGAAGTGCATATTTCAATCAATTTTACTGTTAAGTATGTTAACCCAGTGAATATTATGATCTAAATTTCAGCCGTCCTAAAATGGAATAGGGTGATTTTTGAGAATTTCTATGATTCCTAAAATAACTAGCACAAATCCACTCTAGATCCTTTAGAGTCCTTTTTGAGACACCCATAAATTATATTTATTTTGAATTCACCTCATTTTTGATTTGAAATTTGGTTCTTGGATTTGACAATCCCACAATTTTGGATTTGTTAATTTTTACATGTTGTATATGATTTGTTAGACATACAGGAAATCCTAAATTGTACATTAGAATCCTGCATTTCTGATTCATGTATCCTGCATTTGTTTGCTTTGTTTTGTCTTTTGTTAGTTGAATTATCTGCTCAAGAGATTTGAAATTTGCCAATTTAAATAAACCAAAAAATGTTGAATTAAATGGTTGATTTTATTAAATATTTTTTTTCAATCAGCTGATTTGCTCACAAAAGTGATTCAAAATTTGGACCAATGATTTGGCAATCCCGCATTTTTATGTTTAGATTCTGAATTTACATTAATTTTTATTTTAATCAGCAATTAATAAACAGTCAAATTTATCAATAGAAACTATAATGTGAATTGATATATTTGTTTGATTGAGATAGAGGCTAGACATCTATCAATAAAACAAGCTGAGTGAGAATAGAACTTACCCACTGTCTTAGCTAGGGGATCATATGACCCCACACATATAAAATCAAACAAGGCCTCAAGTCTATCCTTTCAACTGCACAAGACAAAACTCTTGAGCCAACCAAAGACCTCCTCAATTAGATTCCAGAAAGGCAAGTATACAAAGAGGAATGATATGTTCATAGGGTATGTATCTAATCATCTTTTTCAAATTGGGATACTGGCACTAATCCTAGGAAATTTATCAATGGCATCTGTTACTTTTTGGACCCTCACATCATTTAAAATAGTAAGGTTGACAAAGCCACTGCTGGTTTTTCTGGGTTGATCTTTTATATTCTGAAGCAAAGTAAGAAATGTATCATGCTATGGGAGCCCTTAATCATCTGGTGGATCTTAATGCACTTTAGACCAGGGAGTGCCACCATGAAATAGGCAGCAGCAGGCATCAATGCACAATGAGACAACCTGTTGTGGATGATTTTTCTAAATATCCATAGGGGTTTCAGAAGTATGAAGTGAATAAAAATTTGTAAATATTGGAAATAGAACATTTTCATCATCTAAGTGTGATATATGTCTCAGTGTATTTACAAGAAATCTCAATATTATATGGGCTGTTTTAATTGTAGAGAGATACCCTGAGTTTCTTTCATAATGAGTGTAGACTGTATATCATTTGATATAAATAAAAAATGGAGGTTTTAATGCCAAAAGCATATTTGACCATGGCCTGCATATTTAACAGTTCAATATGATGGTTTTGGGTGACTCACTAGCAGATTGATCATCATTGCTTCTTATTCAATAGCATTAATATGTGCTTGGGTTTCTCCATTGGGAGAATTTTCTTAGTTGGAGGTAATGACTATAAAATTTGTGTGCAGATTTTGCTGGCACACCAACATTCTCTATGGCCTTCTTGTAGCCATGGGTCTCTGTTATCAGCTCAATTAGGATACTTTGCTTGATTTTTGGATTGCTTAGTTATTGGTTTTTTTAGTAGAAGTCAAAGACTTATCAGGTTCTGCCAAGATACATGACATAGTCACCTGGCTGTAAAACACAGTAACCTTTTTGAGCACCTGTTGCTCCTTCAAATTTTGATAATAAACAGCTCTGTTACAAAAGTAACAGCTTCAAGGCCCCAGGCAGAAATTGAACCCGCTCCTAGCCACCAGGTGGGTCTAGCGGGCAGGGGAGATTTGCCTGCACCTGGATTTTTGCTTTTTGAAGTAAATCCAGGTGTGGGAATCATTCCCGCCCTGGTGGCAGCTGAGGGGCCCCAATTGGGGACTCCTTTTTTAATCAAGTTCCTTGGGCTCAGGAAAGCCTGTCAAGTCAGTCCAAAAATGGTGATCAAATTAGGGAAACCCCCATAACCCCAAAAGCCAAACCTTCCAGAACCAATGGCCAGCCAAGCCAAGATAGACCACCAAAAAGCCAAAAAAAACTGTTCCTGAAAACCCCAAAAATGACCATGAAGCAGCTAACCAAACAGCAGAACCTGAGATGCCAAGCCTTGCCATACAGATAGCACCAGAAGAATGCCCAGAGGCACCTGCATGTGAGTAAGTATAAAAATCAGAAGCACTTGAAAAAGTTCTGTATCATCATCCTTACCAAATAAAGTTTTTATGAACCTTTGGTTCACCAATCTGTTTCCATACATATTTTTGATACTCTTCCATCTGCATACACCCAAGTGTCAGTACCCACCCACTGGGATAGATAGCCAGACTCTAGTTGACAAAATCAAAGCCTTTGACTACTACCCTCCACCCAACGCACCATTTGGCCCTGTGCATTTCACTGAGTATTCCCCAAATCCTGACCACAAACCTTGGACCTTGGAAGACTTGCAGTGGTACACCCACCCAAAAACACCCAAGGAACCCTACCAAATTGTCTGTGATGGCAAAGCAATCACCATCTGCCCTTTGATCTTCAACAGGAAGTACAACAATCCTGCCGCATACTTGGTCCCCATGGAACTGCCCCCGACACCCAAACCAACCATCTCAACCCCACCCACCTCTGATACCACTGGCCAGAGTAGTCAATTCCTGGGAGTGCTTTACCTGGCGCTCACAGGGTTGATTGATTCTGCCTTGCCAGCGGCTGGGCCCTGGGCTGTGGCTGAGAAGGCCCTTTTCTACCTGGTAAAGTTAGGTCCCATCATCTGGTGGGCCATGCCAGTACCTGCTTTGACTCCTCCCTCACCTGCTGGAGCTCCACGATACTCCTGGTATCCTGACAAGCTCCTCTTTGTTATCCTCTCTGTTACCATCACTCACCTAAGGCTTGTAACTAATATCTAGAATGGATTAAACCTTTTGGATAAGACTGGTAATCACTGCATCTTGGCAATACACAGTGAGGTATAACAGGGACACTCTCTCAATAGTGTTGTTGTTCACTATTTTAGTATTGACAACTTTGGTGGCTTTTCTAGACAGTTTGGATACTTTAGGGTAGATACTACCTGTTCTCCCAGTCTGGGCAGCCTGAGTTTGTTCTTGTGTCTGAGTGGCTTTAGGTTCAGTCCCTGATTCAGAGCTACTCCCTCCTTCTGCCTCTTGGATAATTGCCACTCTATTTTTTGACCCATGTGAGTGTCCTTGTCTGTGGTGTACTCTATCAGCTCTTTTACTCTGATGTTAAGATGCTTTCATGATACTACCAAATAAAATTCAAAATAAAATCAAATCACTTTGATTATATAGTTGTTTAATATGATTTCCATCTGTCTATATATAGTAGCATAAAAGCCTGTAGTCCCTACCATCTATTCCACATTAGGGTTTAAAATTTATATACCAATTATTTTTGGGTGCAAATGTACACTTTTAGCTGTATGTATTGATATATTTAATAATTTTATCCCAGAAATAGATAGTCAAAATATAATGTTCTCTATTTTTGCTTCTGATTGCATATCTTGATCAGGGTATACCTATAACTGTGTGACAGCTTAACTAAATTGTTTTACCACTTGATATTTTGCAGTCTTTTCAGATGCTATGGAGTTTGAAGGAGGATTGAGATTTTCAATTAAGTGCCTGGGTTTAAATATCTTCTTAGAACTTGACAAGCATAGTAGCTTTGTAATGTGGCTGGATTTGTTGTTAATTCAGATCTAAATTTGTTTGTAGTATGTGTAATCTGTTGTGTCAGGATATTTTTGCCCGTTGGCATCCATCTGGCTGTTAAAGGGGCTTGTATTTTTACTAAGGAGTTGAATTTTGTTTTTGGGCTGAGTTGGTTTTGTTTTAGGGTGAGATATTTTTGTTTGTCTAACAGGTTGTAAATACTGAATACAATTGATAGAATTAACAGTGAATGATGTCATAGATGGGCTCTAGCCTTTCAGCTTCATTGCAATTGAGATTAAACAAATGGTACTTTTTTAATTGATGGATGATTTTTCAGACCTTATCAGCAGTGGTGTTTGTGTGGGATGGATATAATGAGGAGCTAAAAGCCAAATGGCCAGAAAACGAGTTGCAATTTGACTTCTGGAATTGATTTACCAAGGTCCCTTGACTGTAGCAATGAGCTAGGTTCTGCTGATGTTTAAATAGATGGTTGGATATGGATTTCTAGTCTTGACTGGGAGACATTCTTGGCCATAGAGTATGCTGATTTTTACATAAAAAAGTCTGGTTTTAATTGGCTTATGCTCGAGCCAATCTGGCAGATTCTACAAGTCTTCTTGTGAGTGAAGCAAGTTGGCTCCCTATGTAGCCTTGTAATTTGAACAGTTCAAGTACGTTGCTTAAAAAGGCTACTTTTCTAGAGGAAGCAATGTGTTATCATTTAAATTATATAAACTTGAGTATAATATTGTTGTCCAAGATACTTGGGTCCAGCTTTATTTTGTACTCGGTCTGGTATTATTATTCGACTATAGTCATGGGTGCTTATTAGTCAGCTATAATGCATTTGAGATTGGACGAGCTAAACGGGTAGGTGGTCCGTTTTAATTTTATCTCTAGCGGTTTGGGAAGTAAATCTTCGTCTACAGGAGCCCTGTTCACCTTTTCTATGAAAGGGGATGGTCCTTTGGTTCCAGGCGCATATATAGCAGTGTATTTCCCTTTGTATTCACTGATTATAAACTTGCCACTGTGGTTGGGATCTTTTGTATGGATGAATACATGGTCGGGCAAATTATTCTTTGGGAGTCTGGGGATCTGTTCAGGCCTTATTGAGATGATACGATGAGGTTTGGTGTTGCCAACAAGGGTTGGGAGATTGATTTCCACGTCATCAGGCTCTTCTGTGTAGTCAATATTAACGCCATCATATCTGGCAAAATTCTTTTCGGGCGACAAGAAGGCTTTGGTCAAGATGGGTCCTGTAACAGCACTGGAGTATTTGATCCCAGCAACCACTTTGACATTTCGACATACATACTTCTCCTGCTGGGTAAGATAGCATGCCCCATGCCTGCAATCTTCTTGGCCTATTAGATGTCCTTCAGGGTGGAGATACATGTCTACAGATGTATACAATGCATCTGGTGCTGCACATGACTTCTTGAGGAGCTCCTGTATCTTTGACACTGCCTGTGTGCTAACCACTAAACCTAAAAGGCCATATACTAACTTCATTACCCCCACCCCATCCCTCCAACTGACTTTAACCCATCCTCTTCTCCTATCCGCCAATCAAATACAAGCTTTCTTCCAAGCCTGAACATTCCAGCAAACAACTCAAGGCCCATACTCTCCCAATAATTTTTTATTTTCAATCGAATCAAGCATCCTAATTTTCAAATACTTTATTTTAAAAAGATTTTTTAAAAATGAATCAGGTCAGCTATGTCTGAAACTTCCTGTTTTTAAGGAATTATTGAAAATACATGACAAGAAATCCAAATTATCTTTGAATCAATAATAAAAATTATAATTGAAATAAAAATAGTACAGCCAGAAGCCTTAGATTTAATTGTATTTTAAAACAAATAAAAACATAGCCAATAATTCCACTCACTTTAAAGCAACTGAATTCAATTATAGAATCACTTTATCATAGCCAACCAATTACCTCCAACAGATTGCTATTCCAAACGTCTCTTTAAATGATTGGGCACAACTTGCCAACCCAGTTTACTGGGTCCTCGCCAGGGCGCTTAATAAAAAACAAAATACTGATAAGTGGGTAAGGCTGCTTCGGCCAAGCCCCGAGCAGCTGGACCTGGTTTCTGGCTCT
Source organism: Entomophthora muscae (assembly GCA_014839935.2). Taxonomy (NCBI): domain Eukaryota; kingdom Fungi; phylum Entomophthoromycota; class Entomophthoromycetes; order Entomophthorales; family Entomophthoraceae; genus Entomophthora; species Entomophthora muscae. The sequence goes on from QTSX02002248.1 coordinate 125,270, forward strand.
GAATCACTCTAAACAAATATTTATTTTAAATGTTTAGACATTAATTATGCCCCGTTCTGGCTGTAGCGGACCAAATCCGGTGCTGAGCTGAAGCATCCCTAAGTGGGTCCCATACATCTATTCTTTGACCACACCTATCCACCAGCCAAACCAAATAAGCATAGCTGATAACTAGAATAAATACTGCTGATTTATAATGCAGTACCCAAGTGCTGTAACCACTTGAAGCAAAATATGGGCTCACTATACCCAGCATTTGAAAATAAGCTATACATCTTTTTTTGGTGGTGCCATATCGTGCTATTTTCTGCAAGGCTCCTAAGGTACAATATTTTTTAAACCCTTTAAAATTTAGGTACACTCTGGAAAGGTGAATTGCTCACAGTGAAAGTTCTCAAATAAAAAATGATTTGGGTGTTTTTATTGGGGGTCAAACATAAGGTCATAATTAAAAGTAAATCATCAATTGCTACTTTTCAACTATTCTTTTATACTAGCTAAAATAAAAATAAAAGCTGAAAAGCAAGTCCAGCCAAACCAAATAGAATAGCCCATAGCCAATTATATCCACATTTCAAAAATAAGATCTGTACAGTTAAATCACATCATAAAAGTCAAATTCTCAAAAATCAAACTCTATAAAATCAGTACAATTAAAATCAAAGATTTCTGTCAGGGATGCACTCATTAGGGAGCCTTTCTCCAATTGAATGGAGAAGGGCTCCGAAGTTAAACTTAACTAAAATGGAGCCTACTGGAATTCCTATCATTAGCATATGGAGAAGGTGACCAAATAACCGGAATCTTCCCAGAAAAGGAGTAAAGTGGTTTAACAAGTAGTAAATGCTGGGTATTCTAACACCAGTCAGGGAGCTTTGGGATGAATTATTGGAGGGAATCAAACAGTTTCAACGTAGGGGACATGGCGGTGGCGTGGACCAAATTGATAATAAATGTACTCTTTAGTTTTATCAGTGGGTGTGAGATTGGGAGTCTCAAAGTTCACATTTGCCTGGCCATATCCAATTAACACACAGAAAATCCACACAAGAAGGATGGGTTTCATGTTGTTGAGTGGGGACTTAATTTATCTACTAATCAATTTAGAAGTTGAAAATATAGATTTAGTGAAATTGTTGAGAGAAATAAAATTGTTAGAGCAATTGTTCAAACAGGGGGAAATCAGTTTAAATACTGAAATGAAGAGGAAGTGACATAGGGTTTACCAGTGAGCCATGCAAGCTTTGGTGGTGGAGCATTGCTTTTCAGGTCTGCAGCAAGCTGCAGCCTGCAATAAAGGAGGAAGTATAGCTGGCTATGGCTTGCAGGGTGCATTTGGGCTCTTGACTATGAGCTGATAGGGATGGAATATTTGGATATAGGATAGTCTGTTGGCTTGGTTATTTGGTTGGCTCTGATTGGTTAATTAAGGATTCTATCCCTTGATTGGGGCCCAAAGTGCATTTCTTATCATGCTGATTAGTTAATATGATCTTTTGGCTGATTTCAGGTCCACTAATTAAGGTACATTTATAATTAATTAAGTTTACATTGTTGCCATTGTATTCTGGAGCCAAAATCAAAGGATTAACAGTAAGACTTATATAGATTTTCTTGGTTCTACTTTCACTCTTGGTTTTGTTTTTGCTTAAGGTATCAAGATTTACTTTAAATCTGTGTTTGTTTATCAATTTTGAATGCATTTTAAGTGTGATTTTGTTTAACAGCAGATAAATAGGACTAGTTTCTGTTTCTGCATTTATATATGCACTTTTCCTATCCTTCTGACCCAGAAATTTACCACCATCTAAATAAGCAATTTCTTTTTCATTGGAGTAATGAATATAATTCCTTACAATTTCATTTATTTCAAACAGCTTCAATAATATGAATATAACTCAAATCAAATCAACCCATCTTAATATTTTTGTTTATTGCTAATTTATATCAATCAATCAAATAAATCCCCTATCAAGAATTTGGAATAATATGATAGACTTGACCATCATTCTTCTGAATCATTGGCTGCCAACGGCTAGGCGCCACTCCACCGCCAAGCTTAATAAAGTATTGATGGGATCTCACTGATAGATTCAGATAATCAGAATACTGTGAATTACTATGAGGCCTGATCCTTATATAAGCACAAGACCATTAATTGGCTAATGAATAGGATAATTGGATTGAAGGATTGGGAGTATGACAGAATATTCCCATGAGACGCACCTCTGCCAAACCCTCAAGCATCAGGCGTTGACCCCTAGAAAGCACTAAATATAGAAGGTCAATTAACCACCAATGCAAGATGTGAAGTGCCCATTTGAAGGGTAACCAATACTCAAAGCTGCATGAATAGTGGACAAGATGCTTCCAGAACCCTGTTGCACATAAATGAGGTCCAGCAATTAATTGTAATCCTATGCCGGCATTGCATGGATGCCTAGCTCTGGGGGCTGAAATTGGCAGTCTGGGGAACAGTGGACTGGCCAATAAGAGTTAGAAGCGCCAGAAGATAATCTTGGCAAGAGGGCTAGTATTGCAACTGAACCAATGATAGTTCAGTATTTGGTTGGGGAAGACAACAGTATGATAGAAAGGACAAGAATGAATAGAATAAGATAAGGTTTATTAATTGATATCATGACCAATATACTATATGGGAAAAGCCACAAGGCCACCAGGGGGTGGCACAGTGGCAGGTTCCATATAAGGTTTGAAGCCAAGGAATAACCTGTGCGGGGATCAGTGATGTTGAATTGGTAACACTCCTAATTAGGAGATAGTGCCTGCAATTTGACATCACCATAAGATTGATCCATGCCGTTAGATACGTCAAGGGGCAGCTTCATCAAGCCCCCTGTGTATTGTGAGATACATTGGCAGGCAAGGAGAAAAACTTGGTTGCAACCCTAGATGCCCTATAAAAGGAGCTCTCCTAATAATGAGATAAACAGAACATTCACCCTTGGCAGATAGAGAATTGAAATCTCTATCTTAGTGTATCACTACTAGCTGCCTAGTAGTCAGAAGTATCTGAGTGAGAGTGTGTTGCTGTCTTCTTGCAGTATTGTGAAATTCTGCTATAGGCCAACAAGGAATTGCCAGTCCCCAGAACCCCAAGACCCAACTGGTAGCTACAGATTGTTGCCATAAAATCTCCTATCAGCATCCCTATTAATGACAAACAATAAAGATAATACATCCAAGACCAGAAATCTTGGTATCCCAAAAACATAAACATCTTACCTTAAAAAGAATATTATAAAAATCTCATATATCTATATTACAATTAATTTATATATGTCATTATTGCAATGTAAGTCCAACAACAATCAAGCCCTACTCTAATGATTGAAGGAGCAATCAGGCTGACAGGCCCCAAGAAAACCAAGACCCACACTTTGAACTACAGTACCCTTCTTAAGTAACAGGACATACACATTGTTTAAGATAATGTAAGATTGGTGCAGTACACCAACTCAAAAACAGCACCTCAAAAGATCCCATCTCAAAAGTTTTCATAATTTAGTCTGGATTTACAATAGCAAAATTATAAAGCTCAATAAAAATTATTAAATATGTCAGGAATGACAATTTGGATGCTCCTAAATCTCAAAATACAGAATTGGAGTCAAACCCTGGAAAAAACCCTTTGCGGACCGCCAGACTCATAGGCTGGGAACACAATAACCCACTACTAATTGATGAAGTTGCTGCCAGCCCGCCAGGACCCAAACCCTTAGCTGCTCTGCAGGATTCTGCAAGCAAACCGCCAGTGCAAGATGCCAGGAATTTCCCTGAGGTGCCAATGCCTGACACTGGCGGTTTTCCCAGTGAAATAGACAAATTTCTCCCTGAAAGTTATTCCAAACTCCCCCAAAGTCCCGGGGAAGGCACTGAACCCAAAGAGGCACCCAATACCCAAATCAATAAACAGAAGGATTCAATGTCTTCTCACCCCAAAGCAGCAAGTGGCAAACTGCCAGTGCTGAGCGCCACACTGTCATCTGAGACACCCAATGCCAACCTTCCCAAGCCCAGAAAACCCAACCAGGCAGTGAAGCCTGGCAGTGTGTATAAATACCTGCCAGGCCAAGATCAACCCCCATTGTCATTTTTTAATAAAGGTTATGAAATATTGGTTTCCCCAACTATTGCTGTATTTTATTCTTGCCATCTTCCAGTTAACCCCAAGATTGTCTGCCCCCCCTGCCAGCCTTCCAGCTACGTACTACCCGCCAGATGCCCCCTTTGGTCCTGTCCATTTCACAGAGTACCCCTTAAAGCCTGAGTACAAGGACTACACCACCAACAATATACTAGCCCAATATCCCTTGGCCATAACTACCAAGTTAACCAGATACAACTGAGAAGGCCCTTGGTATGTTACCAAACCCCGCCTGTTCAGAGATAAATACAACTTCCTTCCTGCCTACCAAATAGACATGAAACCACCTGTTGCCCCCAAACCAATGCCTGCCTCTGCCGCTAAGATCCTACTGGACCATACCAACAAGCTTTTTGGAATTGTATATATTACTCTCACAGAAGTAATAGATACTATTGTCCCAGCCACCAGTCTGTGGTTGTGGGTGGGCAAGTCAATGTCCTACCTCATTAAGTTAGCACCAATCCTTTGGTGGGCCCTGCCTACCCAGTCCACAACCCGCCAGTTCCCAAACACTAGGAAGCCAACTAATCAGGGTTGGTCCCCTGACAAAATAGTTAATTTTTACATAGTGGTTTCTAATGCAGCATCACTGTTGTTTTTGGCTCCTGGGGACAACATCCAAGAGGACACAGCTGGAAATCTTTATACAAAAGATTTGAGGCTTGAAGCTAGCCTTGGGTTAGCCTTCAGGGAAAAATTAAGTGCACATACCTTTTTTCCCTGGAATACAAGATGAGGAATTCATTTTGGCAAAAAGGAAAGGAAAAAGCCTGAAGAATATTAAAGCCAACACAAATGTGGATAAACTTGTTTTTATTAGGAGAAATGATTCTACTTAAATAGTAGACAAGGGTTGATTACTCATTAGGTAGACAGAGTGACAGAGGGGGCTGTGTTGGGTTGACATCATACTAGAATCAGTTGAGGGCTGGTATGGCAATCTGGAATGGGTGGATATTAGACCAGACCCCTTTACAGAAGGCAAGGAATATCCAAAGTTGAAAGCAAAACCAGCCAAATATCTGCACATTATTATTTGAAGGCCATATTAAAATAGCATTAATGGCGCAATTTCCAACAATCACAAAAGACTGCATCATGAAAACACTATCATGAATCAAAATAGAAAGGGTGTTATCTAAAAAAAGTTTTTTAGTACATGTAAGGTCTTGCCCATAATGGTGCAAGGTTATAAACTAAAGCATGTAAAGCATTAGGGTTAATATTCAGAAGGTATAAAAAGATAGGTACAGTCTGTAATCAAATTTTACAGAATCCTGCTAAAATCTTGTACTGGATTACAAAAGGTGTGATAAAGTTTAAGAATCCTAAACAAAGGAGATAAAAAAATTTATTTGATAAGGAACAATTAGTAACTAAGGGGATGTCAATATTGGGATACTCTCCATCAGCAAACTGATACATGTAACTACTAAAAGATTCCTTAATGTAAAATAATTTTTGTAACTGTGCTGTTTTAGCAGAGTTACAAAGGAAAAATATTTAAAAACTAGATAATATTTTTTATTGAGAGATAGTGATTATATAGCTAATGTGAGTCATAGATAACAGGAACATAATAGTGTTGATCACACAGTGGGATGATGAAGGGAGTGGCTTGATCCTGGTAATGAGTCAAGCGCCAAAACAAGGTATCCACCGTAAAGGATCATTATCTGTTCATGTTGTTGGATTTAGTAATTTGAGTTGACTTCCTAGTCTGGCTTCAAGTAACCAGATAATCAGATTGCAGGTCACAAACCCGCTTGGTTGGAACCTTGCTGGCGGGTCAAGCCTGCGGTTTTGACACCCCCAACTGAAGGTTGGCCTCCTCTGGGGGCAGGTTGTCAGGGAGGTTGTAGGAGCCTGGGCGCTGTATTGAACTAATTGCTGTTCTGTGGCGGGAAGGGCAGTTTCTTGTTATTTTTGTCTTGCTTTGCAGGGTCGTAGGCAATCATGGTGTAGGGTCTTGTCTTGCTTACGTTTTCCAAGCCCTTGCACAAGGTAAGTGTTATTGTTGTTTACCTTTAGAATGATTTCTGGTCCCACTTTCTTGGTTTATAGCTTGCTATTGTCAACATTCATGACCCAAACTTTGTCCCCAACTTCATGTCTATTGCGGATGGGGACAAATGTCTTTTGCAGACGTTCATTCTCCTTTGCTGTTTTCTTGCTGTTAGCCTCCATAACGTGAGGGTCTGAGCGTGGGGGGACTTCACTTGGGATTTTCAGTTTGGGTCCTGTCAATGCTTGAATGATATTTGGCTGTGTGCCGTATACCAGTTCAAACGGGCTTCTTCTGGTGGATCTGCTCACTTGGGTTTGGCACACAAGTAGTACAGTTGGTAGCTGCTTGTACCAGTCTTCAGGTCTCCCAGCAGTGAGTTTGGCTAAGGCTTGCACAAGGCTACCATTAAGCCGCTCTACGCGTCCATTGGCCTGTGGGTGGTATGGTGTTGTCACGGTGTGCTTGACCTCATTTTTGGTGAGGTATACATTGGTGTATTCAGAGGTCAATTATTTGCCTACATTGGTTATCAGGAGTTCTGGCTTTCCAAACTTGCTGATTATCTCTTTTCCTATGAATCACCACACATTGTTGCCTGTGTGTGTTTTTATTGTTTGTGCAATGGCCATCAAGTGGCAAAATCTATTGCGGTGATGATGTATTTCTGTTCATTGTGCTTTCCTGGCATGGGGCCTACAATGTCTAGGGCCCACACCTTGAAGGGTAGTTGTGTGCAGATAGGTAGTACTGACTTTGGTGGGGTTTTTCTTTTTACAAATTTCTCACATACTTCACATTGGTCCAAGACTTCCTGAACGTCACAGTACAGGGTTGGCCACCATGCTTTGTGTTTAAGGAACTCATAGAGGTTACAACTTTTTGTGTGCCCTAGGTCTCTATGGTAACATAGGATGGTGTCAACTCGCTGATGTGTGAGGACATAAGGAATGGTGGTCCTATCAGACATCTTTTGATGTAAGGTTCCATACACATCTGCAAATAAGTGCTTGTTCTTAATAACTGTTTCTTTTGTTATATCTGTGGTGCCAGGGGGAAACCCTTTGTCCTTTGTCCAAAGTACCAAGAGGGGCCAGTCTGGGTCAAGCCCATTTTCCCCTCTTGTGGCACGAACATATAGGCACAAGAGTGCGTCTGCCATGGCAAGTTCTGGACCAGGTTTGTATTGTATGAGCATATTGAATCTCTCCAAGAGTTCCATCCAGTGGGCTTGACAGTGGGATAGATTTTCTTGGGTTTTGAAATATATGAGTGACTTGTGGTTGGTCAACACCGTAAATTCTTCCTGTTGTTCTAGATAACAACGCCATTTGACTAAGCAGTGCACAATGGTCAACAACTCCTTGTTGTGGATAGGATATTGACACTTGCCATCTTTCAGTTTTTGTGATTCATAGGCTACAGGCAGGAAGTCACCATCATTGTTTTTGATTTGTAGTACTCCTCCAATGGATGCTTTTGAGGCATCAGTTTCCATCTGGTACTCCCCATTGTGTTTGGGGTATTGCAGGATAGGTGCTGTAGTGAGCTTCTCCTTGAAAGGCCTAAAGCAAATGTCACATTGGGGGGTCCATACAAACTTGGATTTGGCGCCAGTTATGGCAGATAGGGGTGCCGTCAAGACGCCACAGTCAGGTATGAAGCGGCATATGTAGGCCACTATTCCCAGGAATGTGCAGATTTCCAACTTGTCCTTGGGTGATGGCATCTTGCAGATGGCCTGTATCTTTTGACTGTTGGGCTTGATGCCGTCTTTGGAGACTATGTGTCCCAGGAAAGGTAATTGCTTGCAGAAGAACTGGCACTTGGAGGGCTTGGTCAAAAGTTTGTGTTGTACCAGGGTAGCAAAGAATGCCTCTAAGTCTTTGTGGTGCTGTTCTACCAAGGGGCTGTAGACAATAATGTTTTCTAGGTAGACTAAGGCATGCTTGCCTATGTGAGGGGCAAACACCTCATCCATTAATGTCACAAAGGTTGAGGGGGCGTTTTTCAACCCAAAATTGAGTACCACACACTCATATGAGCCATATTTAGTATGGAAGGCCATTTTGGGGATATATTCCTCCTTAATACAAATCTGATTGTAGCCTGCAGTTAAGTCAATCTTGGAGAAGACTGTAGCAGCACCCAAAGCGTCAAAGAGGTTGTCAATAAGTGGTATTGGGTAACAATTCTTGATGGTAACTTCATTTAGGGCTTGGTAATCTGTGACTAGGCGCCGGGTGCCATCCTTCTTGGCCACAAAGAATACGGCGGCCTAAAAGGGAGATTGTGAAGGACAGATAAGTCCTTTCTCCAAGTCCTCCTTGAGGTAGGCACATAGGGTGTTGTCTTCATTTGGGGTCAGACAGTAGATGGGTTGCGCTTTGGGTAAAGCTCCTTTGAGTTGAATGGAATGTTGGATATGTTTTTCTGGAGGTAGCCTGGGTAAAGCCTCCTTGAAGATTTCTGGATAGCAGGCTACAATTTTGCAATCCTGAGGTGTGGTGGTTTACTGGTGGTCTTTGAAGTGTATGAACTTGTACTGGCAGGAGTCCCAGTTGATTGTTTTCAGGTTTTCTCTTTTGTCCAGGGTCTCTGTAATACGCACAAAGACGTGGTTGTGTAGGAGTTGGTCCACTGAGTCAGGGTAGATCTGGTGGTTGACACCTTCACGTTTGATGGTCAATACTGAGATTGCCCAGTCTACGCAGGGATTGTTCTTTTGCAGCCAATCCAAGCCCAGTACAATGTCAAACTTTGGAAAGTCAATGACAGGGCCTTGGATGGTGGAATGCAGGTTCTCAATCATGACAGAGAAGGGGGCAGCTTCCCTTGTTACAGCAATGTGAGGTTCATCAGCTAAAACCATGTTTTTAATATGCAAAGAATTAGCAGCTAGATTGAACCTGTCCACAAAGCTGCTGTTGACTAGGTTTCAATCCGTGCCAGAGTCCAGGAGTGCCAAGCCTGTGTAACTGCAAAAACAGAAATGATAAGAAATCAGTTTATTGGGATGTCTGGCAATGGTTTAAAGTACCGGGTCCTCTGAGGGTACTTGGATCATTGGACATTGGTCCACGTCCTCAGGTCAGAACTCATCATTGGGCAAGTCAGGATTTGTGAGGGGAGAGCTTGGCTTGCTTAATGCTCTCCCCGGGCTTTTCCTTTGTCTTGGTTGCCTTGTGTGGAGTGATATGAAAATGGGTACAATTTGACTGGCCATTGTTCCCACTTCCATGTCCATTTGAACCTGCAGGTTTATGGTTTGTGTTGTTTCTGTTGTTCCCAGGGGGTGGATGATTGGAGCGCCTTCCTGGGTGAGAGGCTTTGGGTCTCTCTTGTTTTCAGGTTTGCGCTTTGTGAAAAGCGTTGGATGTTTGTTCTGCTTTCTCTGCTTTGCAATACAAACTCTGTAGATTAGTCACTTGGTCCAGGTTCATGTGTCTTATTACATGCAACTTGAGTGCGTCAGAGTACATGAGGTGTGTGGCTGGGGTGTCAAAAGCCATGTCACAGGGTGCGCATAGTCAGAGTTCCTTGTAGGTGCGGGTGAGTTCCTTCACGGTGCCCGTCTGGGTTAAATTCTTTACTTGACGTATGATCATGAGTGCGGTATCCTTAAGCACAAATCTTGCCAAGAAGTATTGTTTGAAGGTATCCCAGTCCTTTTTGGTATGTTCTTTGTGCCACTTGTTGCACCAGGTGCCAGCGTTGTGAGTCAGTTGGATGGAGATTTCTGCAATCCAAAATTGCTGTGGGCATTCCATTTGGGCCAGTTTGCTCTGGGTGGACTGGATCCATGCAGCAGTGTTGTTGTTGTTGGCCCCAGAAAAAGGCGCCAAGGCAGCACTAAAGAGTCTTTGGGCTACATAGGCTGGCATGGTGCTTTCATCAGTTGGTCATGGAATGGTGGTGACTGTCTGGAAGAAACCTTGTGCATACATGGCGTTGAAGGCAGGCAGCAGGATCACCATGTTATGGTACAGGACAAAACCATTGGGTATCTTGGCACCAGGGGTGTACAGAGTCCAGTATAGCAGGAGGCCAGACATGATTCTATCAAGGATTTATTGGCCGCAGCAAGTACAGGCAACAGGCAGAATTTTGGGGAATAAAGTAGGATAGAAAACCTACTTCTGCTACCAATGTTGTGACTGTGCTGTTTTAGCAGAGTTACAAGGGGAAAATATTTGGAAACTAGATAATATTCTTTATTGAGAGATAATGATTATATAGCTAATGTGATTCATGGATAACAGGAACATGATAGTGTTGATCACACAGTGGGATGATGAAGGTGGGTGGCTTGATCCTGGTAATCAGTCAAGCGCCAAAACAAGGTATCCACCACAAGGGTCATTATATGTTCATGTTGTTGGATTTATTAATTTGAGTTGACTTTCTAGTCTGGCTTTGAGTGACTGGATAATTGGGTTGCAGGTCACAGACCTGCTTACTCAAAATCTTGTTGTCAGGTTGAGCCTGCTGTTTCAACATAATGGATACAAAAAGCCTAAGGTTTGTTTTTTTCAACTTCCACTCTTTAACTAGGAAGAAAGAAAAGAAAAGAAACTTAGAAAAAATCACTTAACTATAAATTAAAAAATTGAAATTCTTAAAATTATAAATCTGAAGTTAAAAATGACAAAATATTGAAGGGAAGAATTCACTTAGAATTTTGGCTTAAAGCCTACTCTTCACAAGCTCTTTATTTATAGATGCTCATATTCAGTTAAAAATGATGGCCATAAGAGAACAACAGCCAAGAGAAGAGGCAAAGGGAGAAAACAGAATAGGAGAACCTGAAGGAGTTGGGGAAGCCAAAAGAACATAAGCAGCTGCAGATCAGCAACGTAACTGGAGAAGAGCGGGCAACAACATAACAGGAGTTTTGAAAGGTAATTATAAGTTAAAATTTTATTAACTTTAAAATAAAAATATATAATCTATTGATAGCTAGGAAGAAGAATGACAAAAACAGCAATTAAAACATGAATCAACATAAAAACAAGATAAATAGATTAAAAATACTTAATTATTAACTTTCTACTTTAAAATTTCCTTTTAACATAAAGAAAAACTAATGTAAACCAAAAAAATAGATTTTAACTAAATACCCTTCCCTTTGGGGAAGGGCATGACAGTATAACATTGCACACAGTAGTTTTCAAACCTGTTGAGATAAACAAAAATGATTCAGTTCAAAAAAATTGGTTCAGTCACATGACAAATTTCAACTGGAACCAGTTGAAGATCAATTCACTTAATAAAAGTTTCATTTATCTAGGTCTAGATTACCAAAATTATCACAAGTGAAAGTCCTCTTCTAATATTAAAGAAGGATACAGAACTATGATTAAACTCTGAGCCTTATTTCCTGCAGGCAACCACCAGAATTAACTCATTCTGCAAGTCAACTTACTGAATGTCGACAATTTGTTGACATTCAGTAAGTCAACATTATTTTAGTATTTATCCGCCGGAATTGGGCATTTCCAAAATTAAGCTAATTTTTTATAGTGAATTATTAAGCCAGAATTACAAAATTAAAAAGGAACAGGCATAATGTCAACACCATTTAAAAAAAGGCTTAATTTTAAGCCAAAAAACCAATATAATTTACTATGAAAATGTAAGTTTCTTTGTACTTTTACATTAAGGTCAACTCCAGTAAGTAATATCTAGATGTCAACATCAAGTAAGAATCCATAAATTTCTTAATAAAATACACAATATTCTAGAAATAACTATTTTTGATATTTTATACTACTGTTTTTATTAAATATATATTAAGATAAGCATTGAACAAAGACATATGCCAACTTTCAGAGCGTTTTTTGTATTATTTAGATATTTACTGTTATTTTAAACTCACTGGATAAACTATAGCTTATTTCCAGAAGTCCACTTAAGCCAAATTGCATATGTTAAAACTAGAATTTATATATGTATTTATAATGTCAACTTTATGTCAAATCAACGTGTTGACTAAATCGCAACAAAGGGGTTCAGCTAAGCAAACAAAGTGACATAATTTAAGCAAGATTTAATAGAAGAGTTACTATAAAAGAACACTGACTGCCTGAATGTTGACACCTTCACTGGTTTATTAGTAAAACACTGCTGCTTAAAAAAAGCACACATATCATGGTATGGTAATTCAGGCCAAAGTACCCAGGGCTGTACTTTAGACTTCCCTCTATAATTCTATTATTTAATTTTAATAAGCTACATATGCAAATGTTTAAACTTTTTAAATTTAAAAATAATCAATTTTGGCCTTAAAACCAACACCAGAAAATGTTAACCAAGCTTTATAAGTGATTTACATAGTGTTTTTCTACTTTAATACTGACTGTCAGTATGTTGACGTCAAAATTAAAGCCTTTTTTATGCTGAAAAACTAAATTAAATATTTTTGACTATTGTGACTACCAGAATGTTGACTTTTTATTTAAACATGGTTTTTTCCTATTCTTTACTAATAAACTAGCTCTAAAATAACTTTTCATAATTCTATAAATTATTTAATTGATAATGAAAAATAAAACAAGTGATTATTATTTAATTTTATTTGTATTTCAACTGATTATTCTTACTTTAGAACTATACTCTAATTATTGTAGGACAAATCTTCCAAGAAGCAACAAAAGAACCCTGAGTCAACCAAGAAAGTGCCCAAAGCCTCTGGAAAGGCCCAAAGTCCCTACCCCAACAAAAAACCAGCCAAAGAGCCCTCAAAGAAACAGAAGACAAAGGAGAAGACCCCAGACCCTGAAAGCAAAGAGCCCTTCCCTGCCCCCTCCTCTTCTCCAAGCTGGTACCAATCAGAAGGAGATGAGGTTCCACTAAACAAGCAAGGAAGAAAGAAGATACCCAAGAGTCCAGAACCCCAGTCAAGCCCAGATAAATCAAGCTCAAAGGAATCAATCTCATCCCAGTCCAAGAAGCGCAAGAATTCAACTCCAGATAATTCCCCTCCACTGCCCAAAAAATCTGCACCTCCATCCTCCTCATTGAGTATCAATAAAGAAGATCCTGATGATTACCTGTCTGACTATCATCAAGCACCAATTGTCCCAGGGGATCCCCTAAAAGTTCACAATATATGTAACATCAAAGGAGAGTTTAAGCTCCCAAAGAAGTTCCCTTGGTTTTTCCCTCTAATGTCTATCAAAGGAGGTGCAAGTTTAGTCTGTGATGGCTATGTTTTTAATTGCAACAATCAAAAGAGAGCAGGAAGAAGCAAGTATTATGTGTGTGAAGATAGAAGCTGTGCTGCCAGGATCAACACAGAAGGATGGGATAAAGTCACTAGTGAAAAAGGAGAGCACACATGCAATGCTCCAATCAATCTTATTGAAAAGCTTCTAAAGTGGTACCTCTATTAAATGGTCCCAGTCTCCAAAGATGTCAAGGCTTTGTATCTGGAAGTTAAGGCCACCACACACCTAAGTAATGGGAACCTGAAGCTCATCCCTAACTGTGACCAGTTAGTGAAGTACATATGTGACAAACACCGTGATCTATTCCCCCATAAGAAATCTGCCATTGTCTAAGGAGAGTTAGTATTGACAGAGGAGTTAAAGATGTTCAATGGTGATGAGGTATTTCTTTTACATGATGATGGGCCTACAGCAGAGGCAAGAATTATATGCTATGCTACATAACAGAACCTAGAGCAGTTAAGGGATTCAGAAACCTGGTTATGTGACGGTACCTTTGTAGTATGCCCCACCTTTTTTACCAACTATGGACTGTACATTCCCTTTTTAAAGGCAAGGTGATCACATTTGCCTACTTTCTGCTTCCTGGGGCAACAGAAGAGATCTACACAAAAGCCTTTAAAATCCTTCAGGAGGGCATCAAAGCCCTACCCAATAATAACAAGAGTCCCCCTGGCCATAGCACTAGAGCCAATCCGGATGATGATGAAAAGGATGAAGCCACCCTTGTTGAAGAACAAGAAGCTCATTATAAAGCACTTGGCCCCTCAACTATAATCATGGACTATGAAACTGCCCAGTATAACGCTTTTGTAAACACCTTTGATGGAGAGGTCCAGGGGTGTTTTTTCCATTATTGGCAGGCTGTTAACAGGCAACTAAAGGGTCTACCTGAGCTCAGCAAGCTCCACCGTCTAGATACATCAGGGAAGTGCAAGTTCTTAAAACAGAAGTTTGTAGCACTAGCCTTTGTAAAGCCAGAGCATGCTGGATAATCCTTTGAGCTCCTATGCCAGGATCCATATGCCAAGAAACATGATGGTGCCTTCTACCCTTTCATTGAATATTATGAACCACAGTGGATTGGACGTAAGATCACTAAGCGCCGGAGCAAGCCCAGAGCCAAAGCTGACTGGAACTGCTACCAGGAAGTTCTTAAGGATGAGATGAAAATGAATTCATCTTTGGAGGGCTGTTATAAGCATATCAAGTCCTCCTTTGGAATCAAGCCCAGATACAACACCTTCTACGAGCACCTCAAAGTCCAACAGGGGAAGACTGCTGCATCCATCAGAGATATTGAGAACCGCCCACCTAAGAAGAAGAGAACCACCAAAGAGAAACAGTATCAAGAGAAGATCAAGGACGTTATCAAGGCCAAATAAAAGCTTTCAGAGATTGGGGAATACATCAAGAAGATTGGCACAGTTCTTAATGGCAACCAGGTGATCACAGTCTAGCTTTCAATTAAATTTATTGAGTATTGCCTAATTTTTTATATAGTTCTTATATGTTAAGTATAATATTTTTAAATAAATGGTTATTATAAATAACTCATTAATAATTCATGATACTGTTTTTTATAAAATCATTGATTTTCTATTGATATTTTGATGCTTTATACTGTATTACATGGCCTTTATTGATATTTTACTAGTAAACTTTATGTTTTTTGTAGTTTTTAATATAGAAAAAACTTTATATTACTGTTTCTGGTTATTATATTTTCCTATAATACATGAAAATTCATGTAGTATCTTTTTGTGTATTGGATTTTTTTTATAAGTGGGAAAAATATTTTATAGTAAAGATAGCTAATTTCTCGATGAATTATTTTTGAAGTGTATTTTTATGATTTTTTTTAATTGTTATGTATAATTTTTTATGGACTTTTTAAAATCTATGTTGTCACATTACCCTAAAAAGTATCTTGAAGCTTAATTTTTATTAAGTAAAATGTTCAGGAAACAGGTTTCTGCTTATTAAAAAAGTGTTGACATTTGGTAGTCTGCATGAGTTAAAACTTAATTATGACTTTTCAATGCTGTTGATATTAAAGCATTTTTAATTCTGATTGTTGACATATAGTAAGTCAACTTGCGGAATGAGTTAATTCTGGTGGTTGCCTTCCTGCAGCCTGCCAGTTCAGAAGACCAAAAGCACAGCCACCCACATCCCATCAATATAAAACCTGAAAGAAAATCCAATGCAAACCCAACAGGACCAAAATCGTAAAGTTACTCCCTCTTTTGGCCCTGGATAGGAAAATCTTTCCAAGTTGTGCAAAGAAAACCTCCCAGAAACCAGTCTAACCACTTAATTCTTTGGATAACTTAGCACACACAGTAGAAAAGAGATTTTTGTTAGTATACCCCACAGACCCACCTTCTTTCACTGTGCCCCTGGTACAAAACACTGATTGGTTTGGACTATCTACTGGCTTGATGTCAGCAGCTCTGCCAGGAAGTCAGGCATAGGGAGAGGCATTAGGTGGCTCAGGGCAGGGTACCACTGGTCCAGTGGGTAATGCCCATCATAGGATGGATGCTAACATGATAATATAGGATAAAGATTGCCCAAGTAAAGACCAGGGCCCAGAGTTGGGCACCATAGAGTCCACCAATCATGTAAAAGTAATGTAGAGTAATATAAACAGTTGGTTGGACGTGGTCTCAATGATAGTGATAGGTTCTATTGGGGGGTCAGGTCTCAGAGTTAAGGGCGGAGTCATGGGGACAAAGTAGGCAGGTAGATAATTGTACTTGTCTTTGAACAATAAGTGCGGCACCTCATACCACTTTCCTTTGCGTCCTATGTATTCAGTTTCTCTAGTCTTTGTCAAGGGATTAAAAATGAGGATGTTCTCTAAGTTAAACTCCAAGTAGGCGGGGTTGAGTGGATATTTGATAAAATGCACAGGTTCAAAGGGGGCTCCAGGGGGACAGTATAGTGCTGGAGGTAGGTCAGCAGGTTGATCTCTAGAGGGAGTGGTTGCCTGGTTGTCTACTTGGCCAGATTTGAGATAAAAGATCACTAAGACTAGATAAGGTAGGATTTGTTCAAACCAAAGGTTCATAAAACTTTATTATCAAAAATGACAATTGGGTCATCCCTATACCGCTGGGTTCTTATACCAGGTGGTTTCACTACTTTGCTTTTCATGGACTTCAGGTCTGTGGACAATTTGCTGGCAGGACATGGATCTTGGATTTTGGTTTTGAGGGAAGCTGATTCTTATTGTGCTTGCTCTGGTGAAAAGAAGTGGAAATACTTTTTCCACCACTGCTGTTCACCATATCACCTGAGTGGGCCAATTGCATTAACCATTATGGACTGGGGACTGGTGGTAGCTGGTGATCATTGGCAGGGCTAGCAGTAAGCCTTGTTTTAACCTCCTTTAGGCAAGCTATAACTTCTGTGTAGGTCTGGATCTTTGGTGGCACAAGGCTGACAGCAATTTGGTGACTATTTGGGGAATCATCCTTAAGAATCTGGCGGGTCTCAGAGTAATTCAACAACTTGGGTTTGCAACTCAATGAGTTGGTGGGTCCTGTCCATCTTGGGTGACTCAATTTGCCTTTGGAGGGCCAGGGTTTGATTCCAGGGTTTCCAATGTTGATATTAAACTTCTAGTTTCAATACTTGACAGGCTGACAGGTTTCTGTTCCTCCTGTTTAGGGCAAATCATCTCCAGAGGCCCAGAGTTTGGCCCAACTGGCAGTCTGGCGGGCTCCTGTCTACCTTGGTTGACACAAGGCATTTCCTGAAGGCGGGGTTTTGATTCCGGGTTTTCAATACAAGTATTTAAATGTCATTCATGACACACTCTTGAAAACCATTAGGGACAACCAATCAAAGACAGTCACATTAACAACTAAAAAATAAAGTTCATTGGGAAGAAATAGGGCTTCTGAGCCTGTGAAAAGAGTTATCCAATCAGAAACCAAGCAGGAAGTCATTGAGAAGCTTTCCAGTCCCCCTGATTTGAGCCTGCAAAATTTCTCCCCTAGCCAATCAGATTCCGGGTTTTCAATACAAGTATTTAAATGTCATTCATGACACACTCTTGAAAACCATTAGGGACAACCAATCAAAGACAGTCACATTAACAACTAAAAAATAAAGTTCATTGGGAAGAAATAGGGCTTCTGAGCCTATGAAAAGAGTTATCCAATCAGAAACCAAGCAGGAAGTCATTGAGAAGCTTTCCAGTCCCCCTGATTTGAGCCTGCAAAATTTCTCCCCTAGCCAATCAGATTCAACAAGCTAGTAATGTGACCCTAAATTATCAACCCTGCCCTCTCAAAATTAGCAAGGTGAACTTCTTGTCCCTTGCTTGCTCATTTTCATTAATAAAGTTTGACTTTAAGAGGTTATCTTGGAGTCCTGCTATTTAAAAAATATCATATTTAAAAATAAAGAATTTATTTCTTTATTCCTTCCACTTCCCAGACTTTCCCCTGGCTCTCTGCATGTTTCCTGTTGTCCTAGGAATTTTTTTAAAGTGTCATTAGATTGTTATTTACCTGCTCCAAGTTTAAATTTGAGTTCAAACTTTAAATTTATATTAGATTTTAGTATAATTACAGTAGTTTTCAAACCTGTTGAGATAAACATATATTAGTCAATTTAGAACACATAGTTTTAGTCACACAACAAATTTCAAATTGTTAGATCTAAATAGAAGATAATTGCACAGAAAAGGTGCACTATTTGGTAAAAAAGTCCAGTCATACAATGACCTACTCAAACTGGGGACAAACATATAATCATTCAGCAACAAGTGTACCAAACACTAGAACACATGAGTTTCAGTCACAGAAAAAATCTACCATGTTTACTATGTTTTTTATGAATGCATGGACTGAGTCACAAAAGTTACAAAATTGATCCAACAGCAAACCTCAATAGCAACTGAAACAGACAACAAAAATATCAAATATCAAAACAAATGAATGAATCTATAATACTGTTACCAACTTGTTCTAATTAATAATACCATATAGAATACAAAAAAGAAATAAATATTTTTAGGGTCTGTTTTGGGATTAGAATCAATAAAAAATCAAATTTATCTAAACTCATAATCAACAGTGCACATTTATGGCCAAAAATAATTAATATAGAAATCTAAATTTTAATTTGAAATAAAAGGTAGTGAATACAAGCCTGTAGGCTATTATATATGGACAGATAAAAATTAAAATAAATAATTTATATAGATAAACTGATTTTAATTTAACTTTTATACCAAAATGGACACATCCCAGCAACAGAGTGACAATGGACCCATTGTGCGCTGCAGTCAGGGTTGCCCCCGCGGGGCAAAGAACAGAGTTAGTGCAACACAAGTGCCTACTCAGGAAGGAGATAGAGGAGAGATCAATAGTGAGGTTGCACTGACACAATCAGCTCAAGGGGAACAGAGTGCAAGTGTAAATTCACTTCCACCCCTGGCATTAGATCGTAAAATATTCCCCCGCCGCACCAAGAAAGGTCCAAAAACCCCAGCCAAACCCCTAAATTCTTTGGAGGATTTGGCACATACAGTTGACAAGAGGTTTGTGTTGGCTTACCCTGCGGATTTGTTGCCTTTGGCTGCCCCCTCCTGGGAAGAAACACTGGTCAATTTGGACTTTCTGTTGGCTTGGTGTCGCCCACATTTAAAAACTATTAGAACCAACCAATCAAATGTTGTCATACCAATGATTAACAACCCAAGTGAACTTCAGATATATAGGACTTCTTCCAGCCAATCAAATGGGCCCGCAGAAATTAGGTTGAAACATTCCAGTCCCCCTGGTTCTGCCTCACAAAAATTCTCCTCTGGCCAATTAGATTCAGTCCCATAGATCATGTGATGTCCCCACCCTTTGCAATCCCCTCCCTTTAACACAGCAAGGGGACTCTCAGTCCCCTGCTTGTCTATTCTCCAATAACATTAAAGTTTGTGGTTTATTGCACTCCTTTTTATTTTTAAAGTTTTGTCTGGAACCCCTGCTAGTGTTCCCACAGTCTAAAAATTAAATAGTTAGTCTTTTCTTGAAAGCTTACCTTGCAGCAACCTGTTTCAAACCCGGTTTCTTCTCTGGGACCTCCTGAAGCAGCCTTGGCGCATAGTTGTTGTTTCCTCTTGTTTTTGCTTTCAAAATCCGTGTTTGAACTGAAAATTTTAATTGATTTTCTTTATAATTCCTATTATTATCTTGAATTTTTATTTAAAACTTCTGTTTTCAAACCCGCTTTTGCTTCCTGTGATCTCCAAGGCACCTGAGACTATACTAAAGCTCTCCTAGCCAATTCTGTTGCCTCTTTCTGGTTTCTGTTTGTAACTACCCTACTAGGATCAAAATTTGTTGTTATTCATTTAAAAAAATACACCAATCTCCTCCAAATTTTGCAGAGAACACTATTATGATACTCCCAGTCATAAAGTTTGTTGTTTTTTCCTTGGCCCTGTTTTTGTTGCTCCTGTGGTCTACTTCACCAGACTTGTGGGGAAAAATCTCTTTGTCTGCTTGGCTTGTGGGTTAAGATCCTTCTAGCCTATGGGATCTCCCCAGTGGTCTCCTCTTTTCCGGAGAGGCTGTGGTCAAGAGCCTGACGTGCAATGATTTAGACTTGGGTATTGTGGATCACACCTTGCCTGTCTTTGAAGAGGATGTGTCTTCCATGCCTCCCCTTACCAGTGTGGCTTGGAGAAATTCTGTACCAATTGTGTCTCCTGAGGTGTCCCCTTCCACTCCCACCTGCACCCCTTGTTTGCTCACTGGCCTGATGTTGATTGGTCTGAATGCCTATTTCCCCCAATTGTACCCAGTGTCCTCCTTGTGGTCCCCCCTTTGAGCGGCCATCCCAGTCCTTCATTGGGCGGCATCCTGGTGGTTTGTTTTGCCAGGATGGGAGCCAAACTTAGTTAGTTTAGCCCCCCTCTCTCACAGCAAGGGCACAGCACAGATCTCAGGGTCCAGAAGCTGACCAGAAAATACACCAAGGTCATTACCACCAAAACAGTAAATGTTGTCACCACTGAGAGGGTGTCCTTGGTGTATGACCCTGTATACTGCTGTGATGGTGTTTCAGAAACCCTTCTGGAGAAGGTTAAGCCTGTGCTAGACAAACCATATGAGCCCTACTCCAGTGATTCCAAAGGGGAAGACAAGGACAAGCTGCCCCAGTATTTCTAAACAACTAAAGGGCAGAAAATGCTAAAGAAGGTTGCTGCATTCTACAGCCAAGTGTCCATGCCCTGTGTTGTGCTCAATCCCATGGAGTCAATCCCCACTGCCAAAAAGGCCAAGTACCATGTCATCCCTGAAGCCACCTGAAAGACCTTCATGAGACTCATGGAAGAGACACCAGACTACAAGAAGCCCACAGCCATTGTTGGGATCTTGGAAAAATCTTCCCACAGGCTCTACAAAACCTACCCAAAAATAGGTACTGTTCTTCTTTTGAAGAAATCTAAGCGCAAATCAGTTCTATTGGTTAAGGAACACCTGTGGGTAATACAACAGTGGATAAAGCAGAATTGCCATCTTGAACTGGAAAATATTCAGTCAATAGTTGAATCTGTTTTTGGAATCAAAGCTTTGGTTTCCACGTGCTACCAATAAGTGAAAAAATTAAATTTCTTGTGAAAAAAGTCTGGAGTTTCTCCTTATAACCGCAATAGCCCAGACAATGTTGTCTACCGGCAAAAATAAGCCAGGCCAGTAACTTCTCTCAAGGAGAAGGGGACTGTCAAATTCTACTACATTGACAAGTCATCCTTTGCGTCCTCCATGAGAAATGTGTATGGGTATGTCCCAAAAGGGGAAAAGAACGGCATGTCTCAATGTGAAGCTGTCCAGTCTGTTGCCTACTCACAGGTAGCCCTTCTTGGTCCCCTTTGTATTGAGCTATACCAGATGATCAAGGGTTCCCACAACAGTACAACCTTCATCAAATTTCTACAATTGTTTCAGGAGCACCTGAGGCACACAAGCCTGGGCTTCACCAATGCTATTGTATTAGATAATGATGGGCTCCACAAGGTGGTCAATATTATCAAGGAACTCCAGGTGATTGAGCCTGGTGTTGCCATTGCCTTGCAACAATTGGCTACAGCACCTTTACGTCTTCTCTTTCTCCCTGTCTATTCCCTATTCCTCAACCCAATTGAGGAGGTTTTTGGGCGGCTCAAGAGATTTGTCAAGAAAGGGGTGCCATCCAGGCCTGATGATTTGTTTATTTTGCTGCAGGTTGGTGTCTATACCCTCCTGGCTGAAACCGTGGCCAAATTCTATGGTCACGCAGATTTGTTTCTCCCTGCATGCCTTGCAAAGCAGCCAATCAATTAAAGACTTTGCTGTTCTCAATGTCTTTTTTGGATTTAATTTTTTATTATTTGTTTTTATTTAGTTTAATTTTATTTTAACATAATTTCTGTGATTCTGCATATTGTGTCAGGTATAATAAAAATTAACACAGCAAAGCTAATTGAATAAATTAATGGACAAATAAAACACAAGAATATTTATATTTTTATTATTGTGATTTTATTTAGGTTAGATTTTGTGATGATCTAAATGTAAGAGGTTTTTCAGGAAAGGGATTATTTGGCTTCAAATAAAGATGCTGTGCTCCAGATTGACAAGGTGTTGATTGGTTGATTACAGGTGGAGGCCTAGTGGGGAATGATGGCTACTAGGGACGGTAAGGCCTAGCTAGTAGGTGTAAAGACTACTAGAGGCAGATGTTGCCTCCACCCAGCAGAAGATATTGGCTGCTGTGGGCTAGAGGTCCTCACCCAGCAGGGAACTGTGGCTACTTGGGGTGAGGGATGAGATAGCTCAGCAGGGAACTTTAGCTGCTTGGGGTGGGGAGTGATCCAGCCTGATGGGTAGTGTGTGCTGCTCAGGCTGGAAGATGTTTAGACCCTGGCAGGTAACGCGGGCTGCCAGGGTGGAAGTGTATGCCAGCATGGTAGGGGACTTGCCTACCAGGGCTGTGAGTTTTGGACCCCTGGCAGGTAGCGCAAGCTGCCAGGGAGGGGAGGAGCTCTGAGGGCTCTAAGTACCCTGATACACTTGCAGAAGGTCTGTGAGCAAGCATCTTACCTAACGGACTGGTAGGGTGTCCTTGTTTATGTCCCCATGGGAGATTTGGGGGGAACCCAAAGTGAGCATTGGAGGGCATGAATTTGCTCAGAGGTGTCATCAAGGCGGTTTGCTTGGGGAAGCAAGCTGCAGAACTTAGTGTGATCAGGCCTCTGGGAAGTAGAGATGATTACTCTGCAACTGAAAGCCCAGACTTAATCACCTGGGTGAGTAAAAACAACACATAGACATCAATCTATGGTTGGATGGCCTAAGTGGATTGCCACTTGCAAGGGCCCAGTCAAACACCAGTTCAATGTAGACTCATGCCTGGGTCTACAAGTTCTGGTAACAGGGACTGAGATAAAGAACCAAGGTGTTTCATGGAATCAGCAGAGAAGACTATTTAGAGGAACTGTTTGATCACAGAGAAGGCTAGTTGAAGGACTTCTGGTTCATATTGAAGTTTGGAACCATAAAAGTTCATTGTGCAGGTGGAACCAAGGAGGTTCTTAGCAAAGATAAAGACTGAAGAGGAGCTATTTGGTGCACTAAGATGGGCTGATTAGCTGAAGAACTGGTGAAAGGACTAGAAGATGTGAGTGCAGGACCAGGAGGTGGCTTGGAAGGACTGGCCAGACTAGATGCAGAGGCTGGGAAAGTTGATTTTGGTGTCTTTAAAGAAGAAATATAAATAGAAAGAAGTAGTTAAATAATACTTAAATACTGCCTAAATATGTAAAAAATAATAAACTAACATATTCTCAGAAAGAAAGAGGAGAAAAAATGGTTTACAGGGTGTTAAAACTGTAAATTTATTAAGAGGAAAGTGGACCAGAAAGGAGTAGAAAAGAAGCCATAAACAGGACGGAGAAACTGGGAGGGCAAAAGAGCAAATTTCACCAAGAACAACTAGGAGAGGCAAGAGGGAAAGCAGCGAGCGGGTTCAAAGTCACAAAACGTTAAGGAAAACACAGGGAAACATGGAGAAACGTTGAAAAATCAAAGGGACAAAATTTGTTTAAGTAAAACATATACAGAAGCGCTCAAGTTTTGCCAGAGAAATGTGACGGGAATCACAGCAAAACTGTTCAAAACGTGGAGCAGTTTTTTACCCGGAGCAAGACCACCTAGGGTTTGAACCAGGGTCAAGAGCAAGTCATCTGGAGAGACTTTTTGGTGAAACTGTTGAATCAAGGTGTATGATTGGCTGCAAGCCAGAGTCTATTTAATCAATGTTTTAAGGGCTTTAACTTAGGAGTTAAAGCCTAAAAATGAGGAGCAGAAGCAGAAAATTCAGGGCTTTCATGGCTGAAGTAAGTTTCAAAGTTTAATATATTATAGAAAGAGAAAAACTGGATAGTTTAAGATTTTGGAAACCAGAGTTCTAAGAGAGGTTTTTGGTCTGAAACAAGGGGCTATAAAAGGGAGAGCTATCTTAGACTCTTCAGGGACTGGATCAAGTGGATTACAAAGGCCACAAGAGCTACAGAAGGAGCCAAAGACCAAGAGAAGGAAGCCTGAGCTGGAACAGATTGCAGAAGCCCAAGACCAAAACGCAGGAGCCCAAGACCAAGGTACAGGAGCACAAGACCAAAGTACAGGAGCCCAAGACAAAGGAGCAGGAGCCAAAGACCAAGTACAAGGAGTTCAAGAGATTGTTAAAGGACTCCAAGTATTGGCAAAAACCCTCATTGTTCCCTATACTAAGGCCATATATCAGAAGGTTTCTAAGGGGATCTTCCTTTTGACTGTGAATGAAAAGCCTATTACAACCCCTACCCAAATTTTCTGTGATAAAAGAATATAAGCTCTATGAGTAAATTACCCCACATCTTCTACCTTAGCCCAGGGGAGGAAGAATCCTATCGCCAAAGTTGCAGAAAATTTGCCTCTAGTAAGTCTGCCCAGGAGGAGTGAGAAAAGGTGACTAGGTATCTTGAAATGACAGATAGAGAACAGGAGTTTATCAGAGGAGAAATTACTAGACTATTACAGGATTTTTATCAGCCTACAGAAGGGCTAGCACCTACTGAAGTACAAGTGTATGGTGGAGACGCTTGCCTGGTAATTGGGAAGGTACTGGAAGATTTTGCTCTTATGCAGGCCAAGTACAAGCTCCTAACCAACTATTCACCACTGTTGGGAAAAGACAACTCCTCCAAGCCGGTCCCTGGCTATGACCCAGGACACACTTTCGGGACTGGTGACCAGGAACCTCACAGTGTTTTCACGTTTTTTTATATGATTCCAATTATATACCAACATGTTTATAAAAATTAACAAAGCAATAAGGGTGAATAGATCAATACACAGAAAAAATTTATTATGTATTTATTTGTTGAATACAGATGGTTTGAATAGATAATTTTCAAAATAAAAAGTTATATATAGTAATTTGAAATTGTATTTGGGTGCAGACTTTTATTGGGGATGGGAGCAGCATAATTCCAGGACATTGTTTTGAAATAGACTAGTAATTTCTATTGACAGCATGTATCTTGACATTGGAACTGTACTAAATAAATTGGGGCAGGTAGAATACGGGAGCATTGTGACACAATTGTCTAGGAGGATTTTTTCTGGTGGATCAGCCATCCCATAGGTGGCAGCAAGAATAACTGAATCCTGAATAACGTGCTCTATAGAGCTGTATCCAGCGGGGAAAATTTTCTGTCTAATAAATGGTGCACTATATCCAGTTTTATTATCACATCAGACTGGTTGTGGGCTTCTGCTTTAAGCCACATCAGTACAACAAGACCTAGATAAACAATCAAGTGAAGTCTCTGCCCTGTAAACAGGATGGAGAACTCAAAAAAATTATTATATAGGGTACTAATTTTATTCTTAAAAGATGTAGTGGCAAAGGTTTTTTCCATTGCTTTTGGTATACCAATCTTTTCAGAGCACCATGAGGCCCTGAAGTCTCCAAGGACGCCAACTACTGCAGACATGACGGCAGCGGAACTATAGCTAAATTTTGTTATGTTTTATTAAAAAATCTTTAGGATATGCAATAGTGTGTGCTTAGTGGGGTAACAGAAACGGACATCTTTTTGTCCTCTTTCCATCTCAGGTAGGTTTTGGTACGGCATAGTTTGGATGAAATCCCAGAAAAGCATGACAAAGAGCTTGAAGAAGCCAGGGAGCAGAACATACTGGTTGAGTTGCAGGTTGAGGGCTGCAGCCAAAGCTGAGAACCGTCATTTGGTGTCATCTTTCTTTGGTTGGAGTGATATAAGTTGTTCTTGTTTCATAGGATTTTTTTAATTTATTGATCATTTCAGAGGCAGCAGTTGGCGTCAGGACCAGCTGACACCCTATGTGGGGGACATAGTTGCTGTAGAATGTTTGTGATATGTACAGTTTCAGATACTAGTGGACTTAATCTTCTGTTTCCTCTAAATAAAAAAGTTAGTGATGAGGAGCGCCTTTTGGGGAAGCTTCAAATATGGCATTAGGAAAGAAGAGAAGTATATTTTATTGGATAATACTTTAGACTTATATAGCTTTAGCTGTGGCAGAGATTTAGCTGGATCAAACCTAGGAGTTAGTCATGTGCAGGATGGGTTTGAGTTGCTGGATACTTGGTCAGTCATTTGATATTGCTTTGTTGCTATTTCCAGCATGTTGAACTGTATATTGGAAAGGCACTAAATTGGGTGATGACTGGATGTTAAGCAGGTTGGCGGTAGCCAGAATACTTGTACATCCAGATCCTTGACACTCCCCTTAAGTGGTTACTCTGGTACATCAGGAGGGGGCTTTGTCTTGACAGCTGCCACCTGATGTTCCTGGAGTTCTTTTCTAGTTGGTACCAGTCAGGTTGAGTGTTCTCCTTTGCTAAGGCAGAGGCGGGATCTGTGATACTTCTTGGTGAGGGGCTCTTTGGTGCCCTGGAATTTTACTAGGTAAGTGTTGTGCTCTGGTCTGTATTTGATAATTCTTCCTGGTCCCCTGTGTACTGAGTCTAGCTTCTTTCTGTTCCCAGCCAGGACCCAGACGGGGGAGTTGATGGGGAGTGGTTCCTCTGTAGAGGTTATCTTTTGTGCTTTGAGCCTTTTTTTTCTGCTATTTTAGCTTTGAGGCATATGTGTTGTAGAGTTGGTACTTGTTCTACTGCGGGAGGTTTTCCTGGGGGATTTTCATGTATGGTTGGTTGTTGTGGGTAACTATCTCTGGGTTGTATCTGTATGTTATTTCAAATAGTGAGTAGCCTGTCCCTTTATTGGTGTGGACCCAGGATACTAATAATGCATGTTTCACATATAGTGGCCATGTGTCTTTGGCTTTGCCATCCATTATTTTCTTGAGGGTTATGATAAGGCTGCTGTTTAGGCGCTCAAATCTGCTGTTGACCTGTGGCCTGTAGGGCGAGGTTGTAGAATGTTTAATGTTCTTTGCTTTTAGGTTGTTGTTTACTATGTGACCTGATAATCTGTTCCTCCATCAGTTATGATGTAGTCTGGAGTACCGTAGTCAGCTATGATTGCTTTGTTAATAAGTTGGTTTATTGTTTCCAATTTTTGATCCTTTGTTGCCCAGCAGATAGGCCAGCACTTAGCAAAGTCAATGGCTACAATTAGGAAACATTGTTTTGTCTTAGTTTCTGGGAAGGGGCCCACTACAGCCAGTCCCCAAGCCTTGAATGGTTCAGGGTCAGGTACTGGGTTAACTTTTGGCTGAGGAGCCTTGGCGCTGGCCTATTTCTCATACACTGTGCAATTTTTCAGAACATTAATTATGTCTTGTTTAAGATTGGGCCACCATACTATCTCTTTTAATCTGAGGTATAGATTGTAAGCCTTTGTGTGTCCTAGTAGACAGTGATTTCTTAGGATGGTGTCAACTCTTTGTGCAAGTGGGATGTAGGGGACATGTTTGTCTTTAATGATTTGGCATACAGTTCCATTTGATACATGGAAATATTTTTCATTACTTACTAATGTATCATGGGTTAGTTGGTGTGTAGAGGGGCTTTCCCTTTTGTCTTGTACTCAGTGTTATATAGGCTGGGACAGTCAGGGTACAGGTGGTCAAGATGATCCTCTCTTGGCTGACATAGTCTAGAGAGAGCATCAGCTGTGACCAGCTCTGCCCCCTTTTGTACTGGATGTCCAGATTGAGCTGTTCTAGGAGGGACATCCATTTGGCTTGTTGCTGTGCAAGTATGTTCTAATTTTTAAAAATAGATTAAGGATTTATTATCAGTTAGTACTCAGACGTTTAAATGTCCTTCTAGATAAAATCTCCATTTCTTGCATGTGTGATATATTGCTAGAAATTCCTTATCATGTATTGGGTACCTCTGCTCAGTGTTGGTTAGTTTTCTACTTTTGTAACATACTGACAGGAATTCTTGCTGCCCTGGCTGGCAGATGTTTAGGACTGCGCCAATGGTGGTGTCACTGGCATCTGACTCAAGCTTGTAGCACCCATTGGTATTAGGGTATTGCAAGATTGGTGCTCTGATCAAAGCTTGTTTCAATAGATGGAAATTCTTGTCACGTCCTGGTGTCCAGATGAATTTCTTTTTAGCATTACCCTTGGTTAAGTCATTGATTGGTGTGGTGAGCTTTCCAAAGTCTTTGATGTATTTCCTTAGGTAAGCTACCATTCCAAGAAAGCATCTAACTTGTTTAACAGAGGTGGGGTGTTGCATGTTATTTATGGCTTTTATTTTGTCTGGATCTGCTTTGATGCCACCGTCAGAGACAATGTGGCCCAAGAACAAGAGTTCCTTTTCCATAATTTGGCACTTACTAGGTTTGGTGTAAATTTTGTGCTTTGTGAGTCAATTGAGTGTCTTGCAGACATGTGTGAGGTGTTCATCTTTTGTTTTTGAGAATATAATGATATTTTCTAGGTAGCATAATGGATTTGAGAGGCCATTTAGCGCTTGGTTTATCATAGTGACAAATGTTGCAGAAGCGTTGGTCATCCCAAAGTTCATTACCCTATTTTCAAAAGACCCAAATTGTTTATAGAACACAGTTTTTTATGTCTTTTTCATTTAATTTGACTTGGTTATAACCTGAGGTGAGGTCAATCTTGGAGAAGATTTTGGCTCTGGAGAGCCTTGCAAATAGATCCTCTATTAGTGAGAGGAGATATTTATTTTTTACTGTACTTGCATTTAGTGCTCTGTAGCTCGTTACTAAAAAAAGAGTGTCTTCCTTTTTCTTTATGAAGAACACTGCTGCCCCCCACAGGGATTCAGAAGGACAAACAAATCCTTTTTCTAGATTGTCCTCAATATGGGTTTTGAGGGTTTGGGTCTCCACAGGGGAGAGTCTGTAGAGGAGTGCAGGTTTAGGAATGACTTTGCATAGGTTGATGCCATGTTTGACCTCCTGTTTGGGGGGTAACTCTGTGAGCTCCTCCTTAAACACATGAGCATATTTGTTTAGGAGTGCTGCAAGTTCTGGGCATTGGATTAAGGTTGTTTGTATGTTATTGAATTTGGTGTACTTCATTATGTGGAGGGTACTATCTTTGGTTATATGTTCTGAGTTGTCTTGATTTATGACTTGAACAAATACTGTGTCTCTTAGAATTAGATTGTTGGGTTCTTTGAGGATATTAAAATTGACTCTGTTGCGTTTGATGGTCATGGTTTTTGTTTTCCAACATACACTGGGGTTCACTGAGGCAAACCAGTCCATGCCTGCTACAATGTTGTAGTTTATGTGTTCATGTCAAGTCCTTTGATGAACGTTTGTATGCCTTGGAGGTCAATTTAGAAGGGAGTTGTTTTGCCTTCAAGTAGAACCTTTGATTTTTCTGTCATTCTGGTGTATTTGAAGTTGGATTTGAAAGCTGGTATCTTGCATTTGGTTACAAATGGTTTGCTAACCATAGTATGTTGTGCACCAGAGTCAAATAATATTTTATGTGTATGAGGTTTATAAGTGCATGGGTAGACAAGAAGTTGTGAGTGATCTTTAATTTTTACATTCATAAAGATGGAAGATTGTGGGACACATGGGATGCAAGCAGCAAAGTTTATGCCTTGGTACAATTTCTTGTTGGTTTGGGTGGAGACAGGGGCACTTAAGCCTTTTCCCCCTCTTCTTTTCAAATTTTCTCTGTTTTGAGACCTTTGAGGTCAGAGAATGTGGGGTCAGATTCATAGCAGGTTGCTGTTTCAGCATTGTTTACTTTGATGGTGTCCTCTTTCTTGGGACAGGAGCAGTTTGCGCTCTGGCTGTGATTGCCATTTTTCAATTGGAGTTGCTTTTCTATGATTGGTGTTTTGGTGTTTGTTGCCATTAGAGTTTTCTCTGCCATTGCTGTTTGAGGAGTGCTTGCTGTTGTATGCAGCCTATTCCATGTTTGCGCGTTTTTCTGTGCACTTGGCTTCTGCAATGAGCGCAGGCATGAAGGTGTTGGTCTCTGGACAGATGAGGGCAGAAACTGAGGGTTCTATTCTGTTGATGAATGAGGCTCTTGTGTGCATGTTGTCAGCTTGCGCTGGATTTTGTATTTTGAAGTATATTTCCTTGAATTCATTGGTGTAAGCTGTGACAGTGGTCTTCTGAGGAAGATTGCTGAGCTGTATTGCAATGTCTTGGAGGAATTTGGTGACACATAAATTGTTGATAATGTAAGCTTTGAACTCTTCCTAGTTTTCAAGCTGGTTGTCAGTTTGTGAGCCAACCCAGGTGACAAACCAGTTAGCTGCAGCCTCGTACAGACGCTTGTTAGCTTCCTGGGCCCATTTTTTGTAGGGGATGCGGCTGGTGCAGATTTTAGCAGCTGAGTGATCTAGCCAGTAAATGATGTTTTTCTTGTTTTTACCAAAGAACTTATTGATACCAATGTCTAGGTGTTGGTAACTTTGCCTGTGATAGGCAATTGTGTGTTTGTTTGTGGTTGAAGAGCAACTGTATCAAATTATCTTGATGCATGCTTTGGGCATGACCAGACCTTCAAATACAGTGCATCCACTAGGTATATTTTTGTCAGTGTTGTGGGTGGGGAAGTATGTCTTCCAGGTCTCCTGATATGTAGCCTGGTTTAGTATGTGGTCAAAGGTGGGCGGGTTCTGTTCAGTCATTTTCTCTTTCATCAGCGTGGTTGAAAAACTGTAGCTGCTACCAGTGATGAGGAGCGCCTTTTGGGGAAGCTTCAAATATGGAATTAGGAAAGAAGAGAAGTACATTTTATTGGATAATACTTTAGACTTATATAGCTTAAGCTGTGGCAGAAAACTAGCTGGATCAAACCTAGGAGTTGGTCATGTGTAGGATGGGTTTGTGTCAGGATCACTCCTGGAATAGCTCTGAATGAGGATCAAAGCAAAAAATAAGCATAGTCTAGTGTAAAAGAAGAATAATTACAAAATTCCTGATTGAGATGCCATTGCTTTATTAAGCATGACATCATGGTTGCATAGATGACGTAATTCATGCAATCATATCTCAGCTCTCAATCAACGGATGCCAATGCCCAAACCTGCATTCAAGAGCTCTCAACAGCGCCTACAATTTATCTTAATGAATTAAGTCAGGTCAAAAAAGCCAATTGAGAGCTAAATTGAGCAAAAGCGATCCCCCCTGCATGAACCCCTGTTGCATGAAATGATATCATCATGCAAGTGTATCTCAGCAAATACAAAAGCAAAATGATTGATCAAACACTCATTTTAAATCTCTTTGTATTTTGAGCATCATTTAATAATGAATAAGTACCCGTTAAGAGTCCACCTTGCGCATAAAACCAATTGGGATGCAAAACCTTGGGAGGAACCAATCAGATAAGTCCCAGAATTAGGGGATGAAAATAGAAACAGGTCATGCACTCCTTGAACAATTCAGGAATAAAATCCAAACACTGGCCATCAATCCTGGCACTAACTAATGGGGATCTGGGACCCAGACTACATGGTTTGTGCCAGACTCTTGCCAAACCTTACTACACAGTCTAAAATTAGACCTCAAGGAAGACTTAAGCCCATTTCCCCTACTGATAGTAAGCCATTGGCTATAACCAGGAATTGAAAATCCAGACCCAGATAATAGAATAGCAAAGGTTTGAATATATTACAAATGCCTGATGTCAATCTTCATCACCCAGTCTTTTGAGATTCTCCATTCCCTGCTTCCACTCCCACTTACAAAACTTTGCATAGTGAGAGGTACTATAGATAAATACCCTTTGAATATCTGATAGCTAAGCTATTATTGAAGTTCAACCCAATCTTGCTATCTATTTTTCTCTTTAATTATAGAAAGTAAGTTCTGCTGCATCTTTACAGCTGGGCTTTACAGTTTGAGTTGCTGGATACTTGGACATTCATTTGATATTGCTTTGTTGCCATTTCTGGCATGTTGAACTGTATATTGGAAAGGCACCAAATCAGGTGATGACAGGATGTTGAGTGGGTTGGCGGTAGCCAGAATACTTGTACATCCAGATCCTTGACATTAGTAAAATCTTTTTATTTAATTGATATTATATTTTTTACCTTCTTCTATATCTTTACCTGTTTCCCCCTTGACAGGGGCTTCTTCATGGGACTTGTCACTAGTTGGTTGCTGGTCTTCTGTTGTCTTTTGTTTCTTTTTATATTTTAGCTGCTCAAACATCTTGGAGTCCTTTAAACACGCCTCCGCAGTTGCAAACCCCTGTGGCTTGAACTGTAGATTGGCAAGAACATCTTTTTGTACATTTAGGAGCCTGGCCGCAAGTTTGTTGGTAGTATTGGGAATCTTCTTCTTCACAGCATTCACATTAAGTTTGTCTAGTTTGTTGCCTTCTAACACCACCTCCTTTAGCATGTCCTTCACCTTTTGATTGACCTCCTTGATTTTAGCCACTCCTGTGTCCAATTCCTTTATAATTGTCTCCATTTCAACCATGTTTTCCCTGCACTTATCCAAGCCCTTTTTATACCAATAAAATGTCCCAATACACTATATCTATTCAATTGTAGCTAATAGAGTTTAAATAAATATATCTTGATTTTACTTATGATTTTTATTAGCTTTAAGTGCTGCTATTCATTTGATATTGTTATTGATATTATGTATATTTATTGTATATAGCAACCCATTCCTAGTATCATTAACAACATATTTTGTTTAAGTGAAGCATGATTTGTTCTAAATAAGTATGCCAAGTTTGATCCAAAGTACTTATTTATTAAAAGATAACCACTTTCACGGGCTATATGTAGATAATTTATTTTAGAGATATATGTGCATTAATAGATTGTTTCATTTAATTATATTGCTTTATATTATAACTTTAATATATTTGAAGTGCTGCAATAAAGTGAATTTTAAAAAGCTACAAGTGTTACAGACCAACCAATTAGAATGGGTGTGCATTTGTGCTGTCTTTGTGCTTGGCTCAGACCAGACATGCCTCAGTTAGTGCAACCAGTTTAACTTAATGAAATAAGACTGTTGAAAAAAGACATGTCTTTGTTTGCAAATTGGCACGTCAACTTGTGGTCACTCTAGCACCAGACCTCTGGGTTCTCTAGTGCTAGAGTGACCACAAGTTGGCGT
This sequence comes from Entomophthora muscae, assembly GCA_014839935.2. NCBI lineage: Eukaryota > Fungi > Entomophthoromycota > Entomophthoromycetes > Entomophthorales > Entomophthoraceae > Entomophthora > Entomophthora muscae. The sequence continues at coordinate 158,275 of QTSX02002248.1, forward strand.
GCCAATTTGCAAACAAAGACATGTCTTTTTTCAACAGGATTATTTCATTACATTAAACTGGGTGCAATAACTGAGGTGTGTCTGGTCTTAGCTAAGCACAAAGACAGCACAAATGCACACCCATTCCAATTGGTTGGTTTATAACACTTGCAGTTTTTAGAATTTGCTTTATTGTAGCACTTCAAATATGCTAAAGGTATAATAGAAAACAATATAATTAATAATTATTAAAGCAGCCAAATTTAAGTTGTGGCATGATAAAAATCAATCCTTGCTTTATTTAAATGTAAATTATTTATTATAACTATAAAAACTTATAAACGTTAAACCAGTATAAATTAAAATATAAAAATTATTGGGGGCCAAGTTTTATTGGGGGAATGGGGCTGGACAGTGCAAACTAGGTGGCAGACTGGGTTGAGGGGGATGACTTGATTGGCTGGTGGGGTTGGTGCTGGTCACCTGGGAGGATTGGATGGGGACTAGAGCAGCTGCAGGACCCAGTGGCAATTGAGTGCCTTGATTGGATTGGAGGAATTGATTTTACATGGCATCATATTCTGAATCGGGGAGGACAGTGATTGGTTTGTACACTGGGGAGTCACAAGGTGGCAACTGGGGATCCTTTTCTGATTGACTGTTGCTGAGAGAATTAAATACCATCTTTTTAAACATTTCAGTGATCTTCTGTCAGGGAAAGAGCACTGAGGGGTTGTTGGCCGCACTAACCACTTGGCTGAACTAACCACTTGGCTGAAGGTTGTGGGGTTGCACCCACAGATGGTGTCCCCAATGTTGAAGAACAACACATCACCCAGGTGAAGATCAGCATGGACAGCAGGTAAAATTGAAATGTTGTGGCTGTCTGATTTGATCTTCTCAGAGGCTACTTCAGTGCACTCCATTTGGTGGCTCAGGAATATTTGGAATTTGGAATTGGCTGAGCTCCAAGTGGCAAACAGGTCAGACAGGAATTTCCTGTACCAGTAACCATTGGTGTAACTGGTTGTAGTCCAGTAAAATACAGTCCCTTTTGGGGGAAACTGCAAGGAATGCACCAATGACAGTTCCCTGTGCTTCCTTCTTTTTGCCCTTGGGGGTGTTCTTTACACTCAAATTGCCATAATTATGAAACTGCAATGGCAATTTATAATTGGGTATAGATATGAAATTGTCTGAAATAGAGGGCAGGCAGCAGGTGGGGGTGACACTAATTGCACAGTCATAGGGCAAATCAGATCCATCTTCTGACTCATTGCATGGCTGATTGGTCAGAATCAGAACACCAACTACAAGCCCATGCATCCAGAGCTGTGCTGTGTGGCTGGCAATGAATATGCCCTGGAGCCCAAGTAGGCAACGGACCTCAGTCAATAGGAGGTATGGGCCATGTTGCAGAAGGTCAAGCATGAAGGGATAGACCTCCTTGATCTGAGAGTTGACCTGCTTCTTTGGCTTCTTGCCCAGCTTTGCACCACCTCTCTTTAAGAGGGCTTGGAACTCACGCTTAATCACTGCCTCTGTGAATTGAAGCCAATTGGCTATTTTGGCAAACTAATGCCATTCTGATTGAGGCTCATAATCTCCTCTATCACCTCATTGGTTATGATTTGACGTTTTTGGTGGGCTTGAGGAATAAGGGTCCCCAGATCAGGTAGGGCTTGCTCTGATTGGCCTGAATTATCAAGCAATGGTTGGATAAGGTTGGAGGGGGCTACAGTTTCCCAGTCTCCAAAATGTGGCACAGGCGTGAGTTGGGCCTGGCCTTGGGAAGCACCATATTGGCTATTGGAAAAGCCATCTGTGGATGGGCCTGGCAACACATACAACTCATCCTCCTCACAACTTGCATTAAGTTGGGTGTACGCGGGAAAAATGGTGGTTGTACTCCCTTGCTCAGAAGCCTGAGATTGAAGTAGCTCCTTGTACTTCTCCTCAACAATATTAAAGTTCTTGTCACTAGTATAAACCATTATATAAAATAGCAACAAAAATTCTTTTAAAAATATAAAAGCAAAGGATTGCCAGAGTATTGATTTTATTTAAGTGTGGGCTCCTATTTGAGACATTATCTCAGACATAAATGGCCAAATTTAGAAGCACATACCTTATAAACAATGGTGTAGTTGCCTGGATAGATTTTGGTGGATTCACTATTGAAAGGCACCATTTCCATTTTGAGTCCTAAAAAATCAGGATTGTCAAAAAAATGAGTTGTTTTGTGTTTGAAAATATCACTTTTGTGACTGAGTCAATTTTGTTCTCTGGTTGTATCATTTTTGTGACATGATTAATATCACATTTGATGTAGATTGCTTCAGAGTGTGACTGGTTTATGTTTGTGTTGAACATGGGTTACTTTCATTTGCTGCCTCATTTTTGGGATTCTGTACTTGACTTTAATTTTTTTGTGTGATTGACTATGTTTGTAATCTGGACCTAGATAGATGGAACTTTTATTGCGTGGTTTGTCTTCAACTGGTTCCAGTTGAACCTTTATGTGACTGGACCAGTTTGTTCTGAACTGAACCATTTTTGTTTATCTCAACTTGTTAGAAAACTACTTTACTATGCTCATTACACTTGTCTTAGCCTTGGGATACCCAGGATATCAACCCACATACCTTCATAAATAGTTATGGCGTTGTTACTGCTACTTTGGACCATACCTGGACATCTCTTCACACCATCTTTGTTGCTTGTTGGGTTATCCTAGAACACCATCACTCTTGATTTAATGTAATCACCATATATATGAATTCTTACTTCTACATTTCATTTCCAGTAAAAAGTCCACCAGCTTCAGTTGTCATCTAAAATTGGCTCTGGCTGCTTTGAGGCTGAATATCTTGAACAGGGAATCATGCGGGGGTTTTCTTTTAGAGATACTATGAAGGCACTCCATTCCCTTATAAAGTGCTTTGGCTGGTCCAAAATCAAGCGGCTTGCTTTTCTATCTACCTTTGTTCAAAAGATTTTGTTTGCCAGGTCTGGTTAGAAAAGTTTGAGATGGATTCAAGCTGCATGTACAGCCAACTTAAAGACAGTTTGGTGGCAGGTTAATGAAGCTTTATCCGCTCATGTAAAGGCTTCTAAATACGATTCAGTAAACCAGTAACAATGTGGCTTAGATGCAAGGTTAAGAAACAGGAAAGACTTCGATTGGTAATTGATTGCTTTCTGCTGAGCATTAAAGGGAGACTATTGAACGTATAGATAACATGTGGGAAGCAGGGGTTTCTTTAATAAGTTGAAGTGCAAAACCCAGAAAGGATTAAAGATCAATTAAAGGCGTTTCGGGGACAGAGACTGGTTGAGGGGATGGGGCTTGTACCACAGGAGCTCCTGGGTAGTGTTGAGGATGCATGTGGTATTGAGGGGCGCCAGGTACTGTATGCGCTGGGGTCCAAGCACTATTAGAAGCTTGAACATTGGCATATTGGGGATAGGGCGCAGCATATCGAGGGTCAGAGTGGCCTTGCGGGATACCCTGTGGGGCTCTCTGCAGATCGTGTTGAGGATGGGGTGCTGGTGAGTGGCCTAGATAAGATGGGGCATTTGGCACGCCATGTTCATAGTTGACTGAAGCTGGTTGTATCTGATGGTAGGTAGAATTAGCTTCGGGCTGAGGGTGTGGATGCTCGGCTTCGGGGTAAGCATAAGGTGGATATGCATATCCAGATTCAGGCAGGGGTGCTTGGGCATAGGAGTAACCAGGACTAGGTTGGGCTGGAGAAGGGTGGGAGTAGGATGGAACATGGGGATGTGCGACTTCATATCGGATAGGCGGTGGGTGAGGATAGTGAGGGGGAGGCTGGTTAAAAATAAGTATAGATGAGGAATACGTGATTACCGAATACAGAGAGGGGTGTTCGTATGAGTTGAGTACATTGGGCCTTGAGGGAATAGTGGAAGACTGCTCTAAAAGGCTATCGTAGAGTTTGATGGTGGATGCCAGTTTTGCTTGGATATCAAGGAAGGTTTCTATCAAAGTCAGACAATGAAAGGAGAGTTTACTTACGGTGCTTCCTGATTGTGTCTTGGAGGTTGTAGGAAAGCTTTGGCACGAGTTTCCCCAAGTCGTTGTAAAGATTCTACAAGTCAGTAGTTGCAAAGTGCATGTCGTACTTGGATGCTAGCATCAGGGACAGGGTGATGACTCTCTTTGAGCGACTCGATCAGTTTAGAGAACAAAACTATGTTTTGAGTTTCTCGTTCAGTCAAATTAAAGTCAGGGGTCTCGGGTTGGTAAGAGGCATCAACCTTGGATGGCTTAGCTGGAATATTGTGAAAGTTTACCTGAGGTTCTTCCCAGCCTTGTGATGATTGATAATCAGAGGGGTCGGGATACATACTGGGGCGAGATCCCTGTAGTTGAAGGTCTTGTAGAGAGGCTGCAATTGCTGCAGCAAGATCAGCATCTTCCTCTGCATTCGGGTTGACGGTGGAGGTGACGGGGGGCTGAGAAAAAGTAACGCGCTTGGTTGGGGTGTTGTTTTTGGCTTCCTGTAGAGAAAGCTCGATAGCCCTTTTAAGGTCATCATCCATCTCTTCGGCAGCAGAGGTTGAGCTCTGCAGTGAGGTGAGGCGTGGGGCTACTGCTTCGGGCGCTGGCTTTTTGGAAGTTTCAGAAGCCATAAACTCTGAAAGCGAAAGAGCACTTGGTCTAAAATTAGCCTTGTAAGCTTAAAACCTTACTCAACAGAAGCATTTCGAAGCTTAAGGTAGCAACCAGTACACACGCGGACAGGGTCAGGTATACCGAAGTGGGGCAGCGCTTCCTTGTTGGTAGAACAGGGTTGGCAGAAAATCTGCCCACAATTCCGGCAGTGATGCTAAGCCAAGATTTAGAATGAAAATTTATTTAATTGAAATACTTTTCTGTTAGTGAATGTAAAGACTGTTCGACACCGCATGCAGACGTCGTTGTCTGTCCATTCTGGTGCCTAAAATGTTATAAACATACAAAAGTTGCTGTATACTGTTTTAGTATCGATCATTGCTGCGTTAATATCTACTTTGGGAGGGAATCTATACCCTTGAGCCTTAAGGGCACCATAAATCTGAGCAACATAGCTGAGCTCTGGTCGACCCTTGAAGGTCTCAGCCCAAATCTGAATCAACTCTAGCATCTTATTTTGAACCTGGTTGTTCATTCCAACCTAAAATATTTAGCATCTAAACAATCATCTTAATTACTGGTTGTTTGAGGATGGACACAAGATCATCCATGAAATCTCTTGAGGCTACTTCTACTAAGAAATGATTTCCACCATTTTTGACACATACATCAATAAGCTAAAAGAGATTTGAGTCTATTTTATAACTATAAGTTGCTATACCGAAAGAGTTAAAAGTTGAACATTAGGATTGGCATGTCGCAACCTCTTCCGGAGCGAAGCAGATACCTCCTTGGCATTATATTGTTTACAACGGATCAAGTCACAAATTTCTAAATTCAGAGCAATGTCTTCTTGACCGACAGGCAGATTTTTCTGAAGTTGCTTTCTCTTTTTAAAAGATAATAAATTAAATCAATTCAACAACATAGTGGCAAAGGAATGGAATGAAACTTACCGATCTGTTCATCAATCGGAGACCCACCAAAGAAGGCAGAAAACATGATACGACGAAAGAAGTGATAAAAATGCCTTGTTGAAAAGGTAAAAATAACGTTTAATACAATGTTTTAATCCCCAGAGCTAATTAAACGCGCTGGATAAAGTGAGACTAAGCAGGCATCGAGTTCCAGAGTCGTCAGAGGTTAATCTGTCACACCAATCTGAACCTTGAAGCTCGCGCTTAGCCCCTTTTGTTATAGATATTTATTATATTTTGTTCAATCGCCAAGCAAATTCAGCTGTCTAGTGTAGATGGAACTCTGGGCAGCAAGGGCCTTCAATTTAACCCCAATACTAGGTGGATACACTTTGGCTTAGCAGCAAGGGTTGGGAAGGTCACACCTTTTTAGTATAATTTAAAATATTTATTTAAAGGAAAAACTGTGACCGTCCAACTCTACTAACAGCAAATTGCTGTGCCTAATTTAACTTTCTCTGATGCTAGCCATTTATTGGAAGCTAATGTTAAACAAGCAGTCCTTGACAACTCTATTTCTATTATATATAGAGAACTTTAATTTCTATCTTATGCCTTGTGTATTTCAAATTGCAACTGCAAAGCATTACATTTAATTTAATCAAGGATCAGATCCATTACTTCCGAGTAGGGAAGGATTCAAGTACAAATGTTCCAGGAATATCCTGAACAATCCATGGATAGGGGATTTTTATCCAACTTGCTGGGAACATTATGCACAAGAAGTGGTTTCACACATCAGTTTTGAACTCATGGCCTGGCAAACATATTGCCAGAAAATCTGTTCATGAGAGGGGCTGTTCCTGCCAAATTCCTGAAACTTAATTTGTGCCTGATGTTCCAGCCAATAGTATGGTATATTTACTAACCACCCTCTAATAATAAATAAGGAAAATAATGATTTAATTTATAATTGTTTTAATACTGAAAAATTACTTTTGATATTTAAATCATTGCTACTACAATATTTACTATCAATTTGCACTACTGTACTTTTCAGAGCTGTTGAGATGGACAAACCAAAGTCAGATCAGAGTAAACTAAGTTGCACATATAAAAAACATAACTGGCACAAGTTTTTTTCAGTGATGGAATGGGACAAAAGCTGTTAAGATCTTTAATGCGACACACCAAACACATCAACCCCCAGTAAAAATATGACAACACTTGAAGCTAATGATACACAACTGAACAACAGAACAAATCAAACTCGTGCATAGATATTTCATATTTCAAACGGCACTTGGATGTATATCATTTGTACATAAAAGCATACTAAGAACACAGAATCATCAAATATAAAGTGCAAAAAGCTGCGCAAATGGCAAAAAAATCAAACAATGTTGAATCTTCACTTTATTTTTATTAAAAGCAGGCTCCAATAAGGGAAGAGAAATATCCACATCTAACCCAGTGAATTTTTAATTGGGAAATATGGGCGTCAAATTTAAAATCCAGCCTCCTGATCAGATCAGCCAAATATCGGCTAGTAAATTTTTAATGAAACTCAACTCATCAACCCGTGACCAAAGTATACTTCTCATGCTCTTATTAAGAATTTAATGAATCTTTAAAACGGCCCTTGCAAGCAATTATTATCTTTCCCTTGTTGATGCTCAATAACAACAGCTTATGGCAGGCAGCAACCAAGTGCAGGAAGCTGATCTTACTGGTGTATACCCCCAGCACTTTAACTACACTCAAGAGGATGAAGAGCTGTATGTTCCCACCATTAAAGCTGCCAGCTTGTTGTTTGGACACCACACAGAGGCATTGCTAACCAGGGTAATCACCATGCCCATGTACAAGAAGACGTTAGAATCAAACTGTCATCAGCCAACAAGATCCCTGTGACATTGACTGAGGCCAGCCAATCAGTATCTGCCCGTTCTCAAGAAGCCAACTCAAGTACAACATTAAAAAAGGCCAAAAATAGTAAGCAATCAGGTTATTCAGGGGATCATGGCCATTAACGTGGGTGGACTAGACTTTTGAACAATTTAAAAATGCTTTGGGATTATCCGGGCAACCGTAAAAAGATAGTTTCATGGGGTACACAAGCAGAGAAACACCATCGAGATAAAGCCTTACATTTCAAAAAGGCACCCCAGTGTACAGAGGCTTATCCTATCATACTGTCACAACTTCAAAACAGCCCTGACCTCAAAATCATCTATATAAGATGCTAACTGGGGCAGCATGGTACTTAGATATCCCATAAGATTGTTCAGGTGTGAATGCACTGAGTTGCCATCTTGATGCAACTATTCTCCAATAATTGCGTGGATGAGTGGGTTGAGCCCTCAAGTATGTCACATGATCCGGAATTGTGCTGTTGCTCAGAAGACTTCTCGCGCCAACTAGTGATATTGTAATTTTTTATCCTATTACAAACTGGCTGCAGCATACCAGGACCATAGCCCCAAAAGTGGCCACAATAATGCAAGTGGTAAAATGGAACCACAGGCTGAATTCTTTGAGGCATTTTTAGAAGTCTCTCCAAGAGGGGCTTTATTTTATCAGGCTTTGATTAATTATGTTGGAGGGTAAAGATACATATCTGCCATGAAGACTATGTTGGAGATATGAAAGTCAACCAAAGCCATCTACACAGTCTACCTGAGCCATCAAATGAAGGCCAAATTGCACAGATAATGTAATCTCATTTGGCACTATCTGCCTTTGAAAAAGCAAGAATACAGAGCATCATGTTCAAAAATAGACCCTACAGAAGCTGGCAATTTTAAAGCAGGCCATTGATAATAAGAAAACTGTATCAAAACATGCAATAATTCAGCTAGGATTGTCAAACAGGGATTTAAAAGCTCAAAAATCCAACAACTTGGTGTATTTTGGCCCCAGGATTGGGTTCTGATGTCACTTGGTTTACAATCACTTCTGAAGGATTGTTAACAAAATTGGCTCCTGGACATGCCAGCACAAATTTCAAGCGCTATGATGCTTAACTACATACCTGAAATACAGTGATATTTCAAGAATAAGCCTACAAAATTTGAACCCAGAAATTCTTGGCTGTTTTCTCATTTGCTTATAAAAAAAGCTCTGTATTTATACAGCAGTTTTCAAATTTTTGGCAGCAAGAAAATAAACTCAGACTTAAAAAAATACAAGTGGGTCCAAATATATTGCTGATTGATATAAATTCACTGGTTTTTGATCTCTTTTAAATCAGAGTTGATTTCGCTTTGTGCCCCAGATTTGAAAACAACTGTATTTCTGTATGCTATCATGTCACGCGTGAGATCAACTTTGAGGTGTGCACAGCCTCTGCGCTGCTTTCCAGGGCTTCAGATATCAAGACCAAAAATATCACAGAATCAGTTTAGATAATTGTTTGCTTATGCTAGCCAGTTTCAATTTGCCAATCATTTGTTGTTCCTTCTTTTTTCTTGGCTGTACCCTTTCAATTCCTATGCTTATAGCATACCATCTTAGAATTTTGACCCTAATATTATTGTTGGCTGCCAATGGTTTAAAAGTTTAGTAATTTATCTCTCATTTTATCACTACTTCCAGGCTTCAATGGAACTTTACCTTAAAAAACCCAGTTGCAAAGGACATCATCAAAGTGGTGGGGTTTTAGTGGTCCATATACCCCCAGTTCACACAGACTGCCATCTTACTGATATTTTATTCTACAATATTGGCAGTATAGTCATAGTCAGGGATCTAAAGAACACATGTTGTGCACCTGATCTCCAGAGGCCACCAAGATATGTCCTAGGACAAAGCCAGGGACCATCTGGGTTGAGATGTCATCTATCAGACAAACTAGTTCTTCATAAAGGACTTATATTGAATTTTAATTTATGCAAGTTTCTTCAGCAACTTTCCAAAAAGCATCCTGACATCTACTGCATACACCATTGTAACTGAAATTGTTGGACCATTCTCAGGTTGGCAAAGCTCTTGAGATAACTATTTGAACTCTCCTTGAAGAAACTCTTGGCCCCCTTGTCACAAATGACATTTTTTCCCTTATATAATGCAAAGCCTAAACCTAGGATCAAATCTGGGACATTGTGTTACAAAAGTAACAGCTTCAAGGCCCTGGGTGGGAATTGAACCCGCTCCTAGCCACCAGGCAGTGCTAGTGGGCGGGGAGATTTGCCTGCACCTGGATTTTTGCTTTTCAAAGCAAATCCAGGTGCAGGAATCATTCCCACCCTGGTAGCAGCTGAGGGGCCCCAAAAGCTACGCCCAAGCCTTGGTGGGTTTGGCTGGGCCTGGGCAGGCTATTTTTAGCTACCCAGTAAACCCAGATTAAGCCCACCCTCCATTAAGTAATTTGGGGTCCCTAATTGGGGACCCCTTTTTCAATCAAGTTCCTTGGGCTCAGGAAAGCCTGTCAAGCCAGTCCAAAAATGGTGATTGAATTGGGAAAACCCCCATAACCCCAGAAGCCAAACCTGCCAGAACCAATGGCCAGCCAAGCCAAGATGGACCACCAAAAAGCCAAACAACTGTTCCTGAACCCCCCAAAAATGACCATGAAGCAGCCAACCAAACAGCAGAACCTGAGATACCAAGCCTTGCCACACAGATAGTACCAGAAGAATGCCCAGAGGCATCTGCATGTGAGTAAGTATAAAAATCAGAAGCACTTGAAAAAGTTCTATATCGTCATCCTTACCAAATAAAGTTGTTATGAACCTTTGGTTTACCAATCTGTTTCCATACATATTTTTGATACTCTTCCATCTGCATATACCCAAGCGTCAGTACCCACCCACTGGGATAGATAGCCAGACTCCAGTTGACAAAACCAAAGCCTTTGACTAATACCGTCCACCCAACACACCATTTGGCCCTGTGCATTTCACTGAGTATCCCCCAAATCCTGACCACAAACCCTGGATCTTGGAAGACTTGCAGTGGTACACCCGCCCAAATGCACCCAAGGAACTCTACCAAATTGTCTGTGATGGCAAAACAATCACCATCTACCCTTTGATATTCAATGGGAAGTACAATAATCCTGCTGCCTACCTGGTCCCCATAGAACCACCCCCAACACTTAAACCAACCATCTCAACCCCATCCACCTCTGATGCCACTGGCCAGAGTAGTCAATTCCTGGGAGTGCTTTACCTGGCGCTCACAGGATTGATTGACTCTGCCTTGCTAGCGGCTGGACCTTGGGCTGTGGCTGGGAAGGCTCTTTCCTATCTGTTAAAGTTAGGTCCCATCATCTGGTGGGCCATACCAGTACCTGCTTCAACCCCTCCCTCACCTGCTGGAGCTCCACATACTCTTGGTATCCTGACACATTGGATTATGCAGCCTTCCTGCCCAAAGAACAAGGCGCCCACATTTTTTGGGATCCAATCAGGAAATGATTCAAATAAGGGCCCACAGACAGAATGAATTTCACCAAGTCCTGAGAAGATAGATATCAATAGCACACCCCAAGAAGCGCATTTCTATGCAGAGGCATTTGCTTGCCTAATGGGGGTTTTGACAGAAATCTTTGAAAAGCCCGCCAATAAGGGTTAACAGGTGTTGATCCCTAGCCCTAGATTGATCTGTATTTGGCTGGCCCTCCTGAATTTGGGGATTGGTTTTGTGAGCTGAAAGTTTCTAACTTTTCTTCCCCAGTGCCAGCCAACAATGACCCAGCTGAGCTAGAAGCCCTCCTGCTGCCCCAAGATCCCTGGCTCCATATAGTCTAAAGTTGGTATTCCTTCCAGAAGAATGAAGCTGGAGAAATTGGTACATATTTCCCGCTTAGCCAGGATAAGGTGAAATCACCATTCTGATAATAAAGGTGAATTAGACCTATGGTCCAAACATAATTTACCCTATCTCACTCTTGTGTTTTATCATTTACACTCAAATCCAGAAGGCTTTTCTGCTCCTGTCATACCATCTGTTGAAACTGTGGACCCCTGGCCCAGGTTATTCCATCCTCCTGGTGCTCCCTTTAGCCCAGTATATTTTGCCAAGTATTCTTCTAACCCGGCCTATTCAGAATTTAATTTGGTTAATATCTTCCTTGCAGACTCTGTAGCATGTGCTAGAGTACCCAAGTGTAAGGATTGAAAATCCTTTCAACTTGAACACATTGTTGGAAATTGATAATAAGGAACAGTGTTGCAACTGAACCAATGAGAGTTCAGTATTTGAATTGGGGAAGACAACAGCCCAATAGAAAGGACAAGAATGAATAGAATAAGGTGCTGTTTATTATAGAATATTGTGATTAGTATACTGTATGGGGAAAGCCACAAGGCCACAAGGGGATAGCATATTCTATGTAAGGTTCAAAGCCAAGGAATAACTTGTACGGGGATCAGCAGGTTGAATTGGTAGCGCTCCTAATTAGTAGAAAGTGCCCGCAGTTTGGCATTGCCATCAGATTGGTTCATGTCGTTAGATACATCAAGGGGCAACTCATAGAGCGCCCCCTGTGTATTGTAAGATATGTTGGCAGACAAGTCTGGAAACTCAGTTGAAACACCCCCTTGCCCCCTGTTTGTTGTCAGACACCAGGATCAGAGCCTGCAGAAGATCTGGGAAGGTCCACACAAGCAACTTTTGGGTGGGGATAGTACAACAGGGGTGCAAGCAATTGTGGTGAAGTTTCTTGGTGTTTCCTTGGGCATCTTCAAGCTGATAGGTGTGATTGTCATAGACTGCAGCTATCTTGAAAGGCCCCAGGTGATTGGGTTCCAATTTGGCTGAATTGGGATTGAGGGTGTAGACGGGGTCACCTACAGCGTATCTGGCCTCAAGGTACTTTGCCCCCCTCAATTTGCTGATGTTTAATGTCACAAGCTTTGGTACACCACTGGCTCCCAGAGGGAGTAGGTACCAGGGGAGATTTCTTGGGATCTTTAAATTGTAATTTCCCTTGTTCTACCCCTGTCAAGCTATCAGGTGTCCCAAATGCCAGGGCGCTGGGGCTAAACCCAGTGCCTCTGTTGATTCTTTCTTTTAAGATACATAGAGCGGTGGGCAGATGTTCAGTCCACGTGGTATTGGGATGCTCCTGTGAGAGCTTGGCAATCAGTTGAACCAGTGAGCCGTTCAATTTCTCTACGTGTCCATTGGCTTGCAGATGATAGGGGGTTGTGACTATTTGTTGGAGGGCATTCTTGGCACAGTACGCCTTCATGACATGTCCAACAAGCTTGGGACCACCATCCATGATGAGATGTTTGAGTTGCCCAAAGCAGGCCACAATTTCCTTGCCAATGAAGTGGGTGATTGTGGTGGCGGGGTGATTAGTGGTTGCCCATTCAACTAGCCAGCAGATGAAGTAGTTGATGGCTGTTATGATGTACTTCTTCCCCAGTTGGTCTTTAGGAAGGGGCTCAAAAATATTGAGGGCCCACTGCTCAAAGGGTTCCATGGCCTTAATGGGCAGGACAGACTTGGGGGTGCAGGTTTGGACATGTTCTTTTTGCACAGCACACATGTTTTGAGGAGGTCCAAGATGGCTTGGTGCATACGCGGCCATCAAAACTTACATTTCATAATCTCAAAGAGGTTATGTCCTCTGATGTGGCCCAAGGTGTGGTGGTAGTGTAGTATGGTGTTGACTTGTTGTGTGATGGGAATGTAGGGTGTCTTTTCACCTGTCTCTGTCTGGCAGCAGACATTATCAGAATTGGTGGTGGACTGACTTTTGTTGTTCTTTAGCTTGGAGATAGTTACCAAATTAAGGCCTTTGTAACAAGTTTCTTAAGGACAGATATAAAACATGGGCCAATCTGGGTCCAAGCCGCCGTCTCCGGTGATGGATGCTATGTAGAGCCTGAGAGGGCATCAGCTGTGACCAGCTCTTTCCCAGGCTTGTATTCAATGTGTAACTGATAGGGATACAGGCGCTTGACCCAGCCTGCTTGAAGTTATGTTAATTGAAACTGAGGATTGAAGTACTGAAGTGACTTTTGATCTGTCAAGACTTGGGGTGGAAATGTGGCTCCTTTCAAGTAACAACACCATTTCTTGATGCAGTGCACAATGGCTGCTAACTCCTTATCATGTATGGGGTAGCGTTGTTCCGAGTCAGTAAGTTTCCTGGACTCATACGCCACAGGGAGGAAGGCACCATTGTCAGTTTCTACCCTTAGAACGCCCCCTATGGCCCTATCAGAGGCGTCAGTCTCAAGTTTGTACTGACGGTTTTGATTGGGGAACTGCAGTACTGGTGCTGTTGTGAGCCTTTGCTTCAACGTCTCAAAGGCTTAATCTCTGACGGGGGTCCAATGGAAGCGCTGTTTGGTATTGAGGAGCTCAGTGAGAAGTGAAATTAGTTCCCTACAATTGGGAATTAACTTGCGCACATAGGCAACCATGCCTAAGAATGTCTGCACCTGGCCCACATCAGTGGGGGGCAGCATGCTGGTGATTGCCTTGATTTTGGCAGGATCAGGCTTTATCCCTTGGGCATAGATAGTGTTCCCAAGGAAAATTAGCTCTGACTTGAGGAACTCACATTTGGATGGTTTAGCTTTTAGCCAATTTTTCCAAAGGGTGCCAAGGACAGCACAGAGGTGTTGAAGATGTGTGGTTTGATCTTGACTGAAGATAATAATGTTGTCAAGGTACACAAAACACATTTCCCAATCAATTCATCAAGTGCTTTCTTCATCAACATGGCAAAGGTGAAAGGAGTGTTGATCAGTCTGAAGTTCATGACCTGAAACTCAAACAACCTGTAGCGTGTGCAGAAGGTAGTTTTTGCCTAATCCCCTGGTGCAATGCGGACCTGGTTACACCCTGCAGTGAGATTAATCTTGCTAAAGACCTTTGCACCCGCAAACGTGTCAAACAGGTTGTCAATCAATGGCAGGGGGTATTTGTTTTTAACAGTCACCTCATTTAGAGTGCAGTAATCTGTTACTAAGCAAGAGGACCTGTCCTTCTTGGTTACAAAGAAGACAGCAGCCCTGTATGGCAAAAGCAAGTGGCAGATAAAGCCTTTGTCAATTGTGTCCACAAGATGCTGGTGGAGGTTCTTGTCTTCCTTGGGCGTCAAGCAATAAAGGGGGCGTGCCTTGGGCAGTGACCCTTGCAATTGGATAGCATGCTGTACTTCTCAGGGAGGAGGCATTTGGTTTATTTTTTCACTGAAGATATCCTTGTACTCCTCAAGAAGTGTTACAAGTGCTGGTGGGGGTGTGGTAGTCAAGGGAGGAGCCGCAGTGGGTTTAGAGCGGATGAATTCAACTGAACACTGATTAAAGTCCAGCTTCCCCCTTGAAATCATATGAGCCTGTTTCTGTTATTCTAACAAACACAGTATTGTGAAGCAACTTGCTCATCTCAACTGGATATATCTGAAAGCCCATCCTGTTTCTATTGAGGGTGATTACAGATATATCCCAGTTGATGTAGGGACAGTTGTAATGAAGCCAGTCAAGGCCAGCAATTACGTTGTGGCTGAGCCCTACCATGATTGGTCCAGAGAGCTTAATCTTGATGTTCCCCATCCTCACAGAGAAGGTTATTGTCTCATGGGTAATTGCCACTCTACGGGAATCAGCTACTCATACTGCCTTGAATCTGCTTGGCACTCAGTCTAATTATTGGGAGTCAGCAAACGCCTGGTCAACCATTGTGTGATTGGCCCCGGTATCTACCAATAGTTTGATGGTATTCCCACAAAAACAGAAGGGATAGGCCAAGCAGGTTACTTTATTTGAAGAGTGGCTTGCTTGGAGAACGGGGTTATGGCTGTGAACCTGGAATATGTTGAGAGTTTCAACATCATACACTTTTATCACAGGGGTTCTTTGTGAGGAGGGATTGAGAGTGAGGATCAAATGAGGTGGTAGAACCTCTTGTAACTACAACCCCCAGGCTTTTCCCTGGTCCTCAATCTGTGCTAGTTGTAATTCCCCCTTGCAGGGACGCTTAACCCCATTTTCCTGTTGGCGCGGCTGGCAGCGGCCTACTTAGTTATGGGCACTGCCAGGTGTGGGACAAGGTTGAGATGGTGCGTCATTGAAATGGCAGAAGCCCATTGAAGCCTGGTTATTGGCCTCCACAATGGCCTTGTAGCAGTCATTGAGGGAGGTGCAGCAACCTACGGGAACCCACTTGCAGATATGGGGTTTGAGCCCAATAACTATCAAGGTAAGGAGCATGACATTCCCATCAGTCACAGTTTCTGGGGTGGCGGCAAGAGCTTGTTGCCAGGCAACAATATATTCAGGGACAGACCCAGTCTGTTTAATGACTAGGAGGGGAGTTCCCACCATGATGGGTGAAAAGGTTTTACTATGGCGGGACTTTACAGCACCCCTGAACAGCGCCCAAGTGACATCTATTTCTTGGCTGGCCCTGTTGGTGAACCACACAGCGGCAGGCCCCGTGAGGTACCCAGATGCAGTAGCAACCCACATGGGCTCAGGTAATTGACAGATACAGAGGCAGGTTTTGGTAGAATGGAGCCAACTGACAATGTCAGCCCCTTTGACATCACCCACAAAGGATTCAAGCTGGAGGTTGAGCATGCGTTGTGAGATATCTGACTGGGGTGGTGTGACACTTGTGTTGCGCTGCCCAAGGAAGAGTCAGTTATACACACTTGTAAGTATCAGTTGATCTTGATAAATGACATACCTGTTGGGGATGTCCCCCTTGGGGATTGGCAGGAAGGTTTCTTGATGGTTAGTAGCCATACGGCCCGTACTTCATCCTTTCTTAGGGGGAATTTTTGTTTTAGGTAGGTTGTTGACCTACTGCTGCTACCACTGTTGCAACTGAACCAATGAGGATTCAGTATTTGAGTTGGGGACAACAACAGTCCAATAGAAAGGACAATAGTGAATAGAGTAAGGTATTGCTTATTGTATAATATTGCAATTAATATACCATATGGGGAAAGCCACAAGGCCACAAGAGGATGGCATGATGGCATGTTCTATGTAGGTGTTAGAGCCAAGGAATAACTTGTGCAGGGATCAGCAGATTCAAATTGGTAGTGCTCCTAATTAGGAGAAAGCGCCCACAGTTTGACATTGCCAACACATTGGTTCATGTTGTTAGATACATCAAGGGGTGACTCATAGAGCGCCCCCTATGTATCATAAGATACACTGGCAGAAGAGTCTGGAAACTTGGTTGCAACAACAGAACTATTGGCTATTAGACCATCTTTATAGGATTAGGATCATTTCTCTTTCTGGCCTTTCCAAATTTCATATTGAACACTTGGGGGTGTCAGGGCCCAGAATGGGCCAGAGAAAACCCTATGTTGCATTGGTTCAACGCCTGCAATGAAGACATTGTGCAGCCAAATAATTGTGTTGTTGATCACACAGATTAACCCAAAGAAAACTTTAATTCCAAGTGGAGAATCAAACCCTGGTAAATGCCAAGCCTAGGGACAATTGAAAACTGTCTTAAAGCCAAGTGAAAAAGATTTTAATTGGCCCATACCCTCTGAGACCCAGAATTGGGGACTTGGGTTGCCAAATGGCCCAAAATTCCCCTTCCAGCTTCCCCAGGGCAAGAATAATGAAAGGATACATCTAAATGAAATATCAGGAGTCACCAATGGAACCCAACTTGAGAATAATTCATTGACAACCAATAAGGAGCTGCCAGTAAATCCAATTATAGTTTTCCAGCATGATATAGCTGAGAACACTGGCATCCCCTCTTACTGTTGACATCTTCAAATTAAACAACTTTATGCTCAGGATTCATTATTTTCCTGCAAGAACTATCTAATTTTACACCAATATAACTATTCTGTCTACATTTATTCTTAACTCCACTACACTTTGCCACCCACATATCTGCTCCCTCCTGGCCACTAAGAGTGATCATTTTGCCCTCCATGCTAGAGATTCCTCCTACTTCCCACCTGACAACTGTGCCTCCTGCCCAGGACTTCAGTAAGTTAGGTTTTGTCTATATCACAGTATTGGGGCTGGCTGATCAGGCCGTGCCCCATACTAGGAGTTGGTGTTTCCTAGCTACTGCAATCAACTATCTGGTCAGAATTGCGCCTATTGTGTACTTGGCCTTCCAGGCCTGGCCTGCCTCCCCTGTGGAAGTCCAGCTGGACTCTGGTATGGGCCATGACAGGAGGTTTAAAAACTCTTCTGGTCATAAATTAGAAATTAAGGCATTTTGGGACTCACAGGCTATTAACCTGAAGAAATTACAGGCATCAGGCAGGGGATCAAACCCTGAGACTTTGGATCACTTGAAATCATCTAAAATCATAGATGAGTTAGTTATAATCAAAAGCAAAAACTTACCAGAAATTTCAAATGCAAAAGCAGGCTCCGTGGAGCCGCTTGAGCATATACGTCCACTTGATTCAACTCTCAAGGACGTATGCAACCAAATAACCAATCAGAAACATTTTGAGCTGGAAATAACCAATAATATTGTGAGTTTAAAATTAAGCACCCACATTTTACAAGCAGCTGCATGTCCCTCCATTTGATATTAAGATGAAAAGCCTATCAAACCACCAGCTCTAAATGGCTACCAAACCAAAGCTTTCAATTGACTAGTTCTTAACCAACTTTCAGGTTTGGCTGCTGCTAGCTGCATTCTGCAAGTTTGCTGGCAGCAGTCAAACCAAAATGACCAAGCAGCCAAACAAACCATGGTAACCATTAAACCTTCAAATCCACCACATCTTTTTCCACTTCCCCACACCAAACTTTACAGTATTTAGTCAGAAGCACTGGGAGCTTACCCAGTGCTCTAACAACTTCAATTCCTGGATTAATAAATTTGATTCCTATATCCTTTACTCAGTGATTAGTAGTTTCAAAATTAACCTCCTGATAATCTGAAAGCAGAAACTTCTTCTGCTTGTGTTCTGTTTAGTTTTATGGATCCCTGCAGCTGAAGCTTGTGAATTTGACTCTAATATTTGAGTCAAGGACGCAACTAAATTTTTGGCTTGTGATTATCTGTATAATAAGCACCAGTTCCCTCCCACTTGTGATAAATCAACGCCTCTGCCTTCTTTGCCTCCTCCTTTGCCTCCCCCAGTTATTTTCCTGGGAGCTCCTTGGTATGTATTAACTTATGTGGCAATACATTATGGGCCGACCCATTTTGCTCCATTCTTGGGTTCATACAAATTTTGGGGATATCTGGTGAACGTTTTAATGGTTGGCATTCTTGTAGGTTTGTTGCTGGTAGGCTTCTATCCTTCTGCTATTCTATACTACTTGGGTTCCTTCTTTCCTCAGAAATGGATCCCTGACACCAAGCACATCAACCAAGAAGATACCTGGTATACCATACAACCTAGACTATTTTGGGGAATGTATAACTACTTGCAGCATATCTAGTCCCCATGACCCCTCCCATTTCCCCCTTCCCAACTGCTTGCAAGATTCTATGGTTGCATCTGGAGCTACCTGTCAGGCACCCACCCACTAGGAAGTAATCTCCCTAGGTGGTGAATGATTGCAGAGGGATTCAATCCTGTGACCAGAGATCCCACAGGCAAGAATACCATCCCTAAATGGAATAATTCTCCAAAGATTTGGTACCTGCCTAGCAGGGGGTTGAAGCGCCCCAAGAAAAAGTACGCTCCCAAATAACACAGTAAAAAAACCAAAGCCAAGGGGCGGAAAACTTGGGGCTTGGTAACCTGGGTTGTGGAACAATAGATCTTGGTTTCTTCTCAGACAGGTGGGTTTTTTGATAGAGGTGTTGCGGTATACCAGACTCCAGGAATAACACGGCACCAGGAGCTGTCAAGAAATTGGGACTCTGGCATTATACCTGAATCAGCGTGTGATCCCATCAAAGCGCTAGTCAACACTGTTGTCAGCAGGACTATCCAGAATAACCATTTATACCCAAGAGACTCCATAAGAGGAGCCTTGGGTAATTTCATGGTTTTGAATTTAGAGGTTTAAGTCAAAATAAAATATAAGCAAAAACAATTCACTTGGGTGAATGTAGACTTTATTGATTGAACAAATAAAAAGATCATAGCCTACCAGCTTATATAGCCTGGTAATAAAAGATAAATTGGAGACAACATAAAGGAGATCATCCCTCATGGGGATGAAAATGGAGAATTTGGGGATCTTGTAAGGATTGAATTAAACTAGAATTATTGTAAGTTACTGTAGTTAAAAAACGCTTAACTCAGTTTCTTTAAAACAACCCTGTAAAATTTAACCATTGACCTAGCAGGAAAAGCAGGGGATGCCAAGCTATTCTCCAGTTAAAACTGGGGAAGGAGAGCAGGAACTAGAAGCCAAACCGGAGGACAATAGGCAAGCCATATGGAAACCAAGGTTGAAACAGACATCAGCGTCATTGCTTTGCTTAAGAAGATCCATCAAAAGGATTGTTGTCACAGCTGATTGGCTGGGATCACTATTCAAAGGTAATGATTTGTTCTTGCCAAGGTTAACGGTTTCTTTAAAGGATTGAAAGTAATCAAGAGCAGAAGAAAACCTGGGTCTGAACCCTGTTGATGAATAATCAACCTCAGAAGAGACATCTGACTCCAAATTAACAGGTAAAAGTGGACAAATACTACCCAGTAACTTAATTATTTTAGTAGTTTCAAAAGGAATCAAAAGAGAAGGGCTATCTTCCTTTAAACCCAACAAAAGATTGTTGTCAGGAATTATACAAAGTGCATTCCTGACACTACTCCTCCCTAAGGGAAGGCCACCTCTAGCAAGGAACTCCCTCAATACATCTGGACAGTGCTGCAGGTTCTCTTCAGGCTCCCAGGAATTGGACTCCTCTCCATAGTCTTTCTATTTGACCAGGAATTGTGACTTCCCCGTGACTTGGTGGGAGTCAATTATGTCCTCCACTTTCCACTCAAAGGTGTTGGAGACAATCTGTGGATCAGGATCTCTTCCTTCAAGATTCTTGGGGTCACCCTCATAAGGAGTCAGCAGATCCACATGGAAGACATCATGTACGCTAGATCTGATTGGAAGCTCAAGCCTGTAGTTCAAGCTAGAAAGTTTCTCCAGAACCTTGAGAGGACCAATCTTCTTGGGACCTAGCTTCTTGCTAGGTATCTTTAACTTCAGATTGCGGGTGTTCAGGTAGACATAGGATCCCACTAAGTAGTCCTTCTCTGGAGAGCGGTGGTGGTTGGCGTATTTCTTGTATTCCTTGCAGGCCTTGGTCAAGAACAATATCAGGTCTGAGTGTATCTCCTTCATTCAATTTTCCAGCTTGTCTGCCTGAAGATACCTTGATTCCAAAATGGTGGAGGGGAAACTCTTCAAATCAAACCCAAAGTTGGCAAAGAAGGGGGACATTCTAATGGAGCTGTGGTGAGAGGTGTTGTAATATAACTGAGCCAGGTAGCAAAAGGGGCTCCATTTATCTTGACAAGAGTTAACGTAGTGCCAAAAATATCCCTCCAGGACCTGATTGACTTGCTCAGTTTGTCCATTGGTCTGTGGATGAAAGGAGATAGATATGTTGACCTTAATGTACATTTGTTCCATAAGAGCCTTCCAAAACCGTGATGTAAATTGAACCCATCTGTCCAACGTAATGTTGGTGGGCAAGCTGTGGTTGCATACTACTCTTGCAAAGAACATGTTGGCCACTTCCTTAGCAGTAAAGTATGAGAACAGAATAAAGATGGCATATTTAGTGAAGCAATCAACTACTACCATAATCCCAGAATTTCTGCTGCTGACTGGTAGGTCAACTATAAAATCCATAGATATGGAAGACCAAGGGTGTGTTGGAATTGGAAGTGGACGGAGAAAACCTTGAGGCTTGGAGTTTCCTGGCTTGTTCCTTCCACAAGTCACACAAGAAAGGATGAATTCATGGATGTCCTTCTTCATGCCAGGCCACCAATATTGTCTGCTTAATCTCTTCAAGGTTTTCATAAGACCTCTATGTCCCGCCAGTTGTCCTTCATGCATATGGCTCACTGCTTGAGTTTGCAAGTTACCTTCAGGAATGACTAAGGAGCCATTCACATAAGAGATCCCCTGATTGTTAACCATTAATGCCTTTGGAGTTCTCTTAAGCATGCTAGTGAGCTCTTCCTGGAAGGAAAACGACATCTGGGCTTCAATAATCTCTTGATCAAGAGCAGTGAAGGCAGATATCTCAATGATGCTGGAAAGGAACTGGGAGGAAGATAACACAGCTTGGTTATTGTGGTCAAGGTCTGCGGCTGGTTTGTCCTTAAGATCTTCCTGTCTGCTAATTGCATCAGGGACTATATTTAATTTACTGGGGGTATACTCTATTACAAATTCATAAGCAAAAATATTGATGGCCCATCTGGTCAAACGAGGGACAATCTTCCGCTTCTCAGTGAAGTGCAAGAGGTTCTTGTGGTCAGTGCGGATGATTGTTGGATACTTGCTCCCCTTGAGGTATCTTATCCAGTGTTTCAAGGAACTCACAATTGCATAAAGTTCTTTCTCATACACATGGTAATTGTGTTCCCAATCCAAGAGCTTGTATGAGCAGAAGGCCACAGGGTGGAATTCACCATCCTCTCCTTGCTGGAGGAGTACTGCTCCCAAAGCGTAGTCAGATGTGTCAGTTTCAAAAAAAATTGGCGGTCTGGGTCCGGGCGCAACAGCACAGGAGCAGAGGTGAAGGCATGCTTGAGTGTGTTGAAGGCTTCCTGGGACAGAGTTGACCAGACAAAGGGAACCTTACTAGAAGTGAGAGCGGTCAAGGGAAGAGCAATGGCTGAGAAGTCCTTAATGAACTTCTGACAGAAGTTGGCCAGGCCCAAAAACCCACATAGCTTGGTGCAAGAATTTGGTACTGTCCAATTCAAAACCGTCTCAATTTTAGGAGGGGCAATAGCAAAGCCACCAGGCTTAATGAAGTAACCCAAGAGCTCAATCTCTGAAGCAAAAAACTCACACTTGGACAACTTACAAAACAGGTTAGCCTTGGTAAGGGCTTCCATGAATTCCTTAAGGTGCCTAAGATGACTTTCTTCATCTGGAGAGTAAATCAATATATTGTCCAAGTAAACCACCACGCTAGTATCCAGGAATGAAAATAGAACCTTGTTCATGAGTTCCTGGAAGGCGGCAGGTGCGTTGCTGAGACCAAAGGGCATGACTAAGTATTCATAAAGACTGAAGGGAGTTCAAATTGCTGTCTTCCATTTGTTGCCTTCAGCTATGCAGATCTGGTTGTAGGCAGCTTGTAAGTCAAGTTTGAAGAAAATGTGGGCACCTGTAAGTTTGTCCGTCAATGTTTCCGCGGCTGGGGGTGGATTTTGATTCTTGATGGTGATAGAATTAAGTTTAGCGTAATCTACTACCAGGCAAAGGGTCATATCTGATTTCTTGACAAAGAAAATAGGAGATGAACAGGATGAGTTAGAACAGAGTATTAATCCCTTCTTCAGGTTCTTGTTGAGATATTCCTTCAAGGCTATGCCCTGAGCTTGGTTTGTTGGATAAAGTTTGCCCCAGGTTGTTACACTTCCAGGGATCAACTCAATTCTGAGGTCTGAAGGTTTGTGAGATGGTAACTTGTTATGGCTATTCTCACTAAACAATCTCTTGTAATGAAGCAATTCATCTGGAATCAAACCCTTTTGATGAACCTTGGTCTGCCCTAAACTAGAAAGAAATTCCAGCTTTGCAAGACCATGTGTATTGTACTGACCAATTGGTACTGAGAAGTTGATTCCAAGATTTGTGAACTCAATTTGGTGTGTGTCCCAGTTGATGTTCATCTGGGCTTGTTCACACCAAGGATAGCCAATAATGATAGGACAGGAAAGACCACAGATGGTGGAGTATTCCATGGTGAATGAAGATCCGGTTATGGTGGTTTTGATGGGGCAAGAAATACAATTGACGTGAATTGAAGACTTATTAGCTAGCAGGACCAAAGACGGGGTGTAGTCTTCAATGTGTAATGACTTCAAAATAGTATGGTCAAGGAAGTTGTGATGGCACCTGTATCAAGGAGTGCAAAGGTGTCAAGACTTTCTTGAGGGGTTTTGAGTGTAACAGGAAAGGAGGTGTAAGACTTATTGGCAGATTTATTTGGATTGGCAGCCGCCAAAACTGCTGATGGGGTCTGCTGGACACGGTTGAGAGCAAAGCAATCCTTAGCTTGATGGCCCTTCTTCCCGCAATAAAGGCAGCAACCCTTGTCAATATGGCATTTGCGTTTGGTATCAGAAAGCTGGTATCCCCACCCTCCTTGGGTATAAGACCGGCAGGGAAGGTGTTGTGGTTGTTCTTCTTGGTCAGCGGCATCTGGCAAGGTGTAGGTTTCCAAGGGGGTAGTTGCTTAACCCGAGGAGCCCATTGTAAGATTTCTTGCACAAGGGCATTGTAATTGGTTGGCAGGATATGGTGAGCCAAGAACCCCTTGAGTTCAGGAGAGAGTCTCTTCTGCAAGAGATAGCAGGCTTCTTCATTACCTATCACAATGGCATTCTTGATACAGGTGAACTCCTCCAGGAATTCTGAAGTTATCATCTTACCCTGGTACAAGCTAGATATTTGGTCTTATAGTTCCTCTGAGAAGAGCTTAGGCAAAATGGTGGACAGAAGGTGCTCACAGAAGTTAGGATAGTCATGTAAAATTTCATCACCCTTGAGAATGCTCTTGGTGTACCACTGGCGGGCCTTGCCTTGTAGCTGTTTGGAAATGTGATGGACCTTCTGAGCGTTGGTACGGAATTGCTTGGGGGCAGTCTCAAAGAGTGATTGGGAAAAGGCCAGGATCATAAGGATCTCGTTGGAAGCTTTGTCCTCAGGTTGAGCTACTGAGATGCTATTCAGCACTACTGTTTGAACCTGGCTGTTTTCGCAAGATTTAGGCAAGGAGGGTTGTTTACGTAGTACAGCCACTAGGTAGACTAAAATGCAAAAGATGGTGGTAATAAATACCAGTGTGATGACTGTGCATCATACCCTCACTCACCCATGAGGTGAAACATGGGTACATGGTCAATCAGTTAATTGGGATGATCTGGACAAATACTGGATGAAAAGTAGTCCTGTCTTTTCCTAGTTCCTTTCCCCATTCCTGCACAATTGTTAATGTGCAGGAATACTACAAGTATATAATGACTCTGTTTCTTAAACAATAAACATATCTTTACCCATACTACTTCTGCACTTTTAGCTTGATCTTACTTCCAATAAGACTCAAGCTTTATACCAGACTGTATCAGACTCTGATTTCTTGTTGCCTTTGCTACTACAGGTAACAGGAAGATATCCCTGCTGTGCTAACAGTTTAGAGTTAGTATCCTAGGCCTGATCAAAGTGCACTGTACTGTTCCCTGCCACTGAAGCCCAGACTAGTAGTTCCCTTTAGCTTCTCTGGAAGAAGTTTACACGAGGTCCCCTTACCCTCAAACCCCATCTTCTGTGAGCATCACACGCTGGTGCTCACTACAGGGTGCCAGCTTGCTGACCTCTTTGTCAATGGCAACCTAGTCTCTGTTAGCAGGACGTTCCTGTTTATACCCTTTATCCCCTTAATCAGCACCATGGTGACCTTGAGATCCGGTCACACCTACAGTTCACCAAGTGAACCCTCTCAACCTGCCGCCGGGACCAGAGCTGACTCTTCCCCAGTGGTTGACCCAAGTCCTGTCTTGGACCCACCTGGTCAGAGACAGGCTCATAAGGAGGAATATCCTCAAACTGAGCAAGCCCGAGGAGCTTCTGTTTGAGGTTCCTTGCTATTGCAGGCCCTCCAGGCCAGCCAGACTGGTCAACAATTTTGTAACCAGTCAGCCCCACCCAAGCAACCTGTCCAATGGCTTGTTAGCAAGCCTCTCCCTGAGCTCCTAAGACTCATACCCCATCTGAACTCTACATGGACCCCGCAGGAATGCCTTGTGCCCGAGGCAATGCTCGAGGTTAACCCTGTTACCTATGATGGTGGCACTAGTACTACTCTATTGGGTGATCCAGACCTGTCTTTCCTTCAAGACGGGAATCTTCACTGGGAGCTCCCTCCAGTTAATGTGTCCTCTCTGGTTCTATGGGAACCTACAGAGACTCCAGAAGGGACGCCTGCACAGCTGGCTGATGTGAGGGCAATGCTTGATGCTCTCAATCACAGGCAACCCCTGGAGCAACACATGATTAACAATCCAAGTAGGGTAGGTTCCTACCTGACTGGGGTATTCCACCCTCACCTGGGAACTCTATTCAACCAAGTGACTAATCTGGCTGACTCTGTGCGCTCCCAGGCTGAGTCTATCCAGAGTGTGAGACATCACACATCTGCGGCAGTTGATGATCACAGCTCAGTACTAGAGAGAATCAACTCTAGACTGGCACAAACAGCAGCCCTCTACCAGGAGGTACAGCGTGGCGTAGCCCTGCTGGCAGACCAGTCAAATAGGTTTGTCTCGCAGAATTATGAGCCTTTATACCACACAGTTTGTGAGGTGGTTCAGTTGGACCTTCCCAGAGTGGCTGAGACACTGGGGGAACACCAAAGAGTCCTCCAGTCCTTAGCCCACGACTCTCAAGGTCAGAACCAGGATTTTCAGAGCCTTCATCAATACTGCAAGGAACAACAACGGGTCCTGACCACGCACCAGGAAGCCTTGGGACACCTCAACCTTAATCTGGTGAAAGTTGAGGAAACCCTGAGTCAGGTTTCAGCAGCTGGGGATACTACAATGGGTATCCTCACTGACCTGGCAACACACACCTCAGAGAACTCCTCCAAGCTCACAAAGGAGACTGAGGAAATCACCCGCTTAGCTGTCCAAGGGGATGGCTATCAGGTCAAACTAAGGGACTTGAGGCAAAACATCTCTGCCCTTAGTGATAAGCTCAGTAGACTCAACCTCCATGAGCCTGAGGTAAATGACCCTTCAATAGTAGAAAGTATCCTTCACAATGGAACTTCAAAGGCCACAGGGGCTAACTGTACCCCCTTGGGAACTTGTTCCTTGTACCCTGAGGGTTCTTCCCTACCCTCTCAACCACCTAAGAGGGAGCCGCCTCACAAGGAATACCCTGTCCCACGCAGTGATCCTCTTCAAGCTCAGATGACTTGTAGACGGAAGTACTATTATACCTCCTCTACTGATTCCAGCAAGCTGTCAGAGGCTGAACCCCCTAGAGGTTGTCAACCAGCTCTCTTTACAAACCAAGAGGACTCTCCTTACTTGTGGGGCTTGTTTTGTTTGTGCTCTAGGCCTTGCAAGCCAAATTTTATGTTCAAGACCAAGTTTGGTATGAACTCCCTTATTGATGTAAGGATGTGGCTGTCCACCTTTTAGTTGGCCAACCAGGGGTTGGATAAGCGCAAACTAGGACTGGCATGCATCTGCCTCCTGGAGAATCCTGTCCTAGCAGCCATATCCCAGTACTTGCCTCAATCCTACAAGTATTCAGATGTAAAAAAGGCGCTACTGAAGGTCTTTGACTCTAAGGCCAAGGATTACATTGACAGAGACAATTTACTGGAGTACCAGATCAAGAATCTGGCAGAATACCCAGATGAGTTCTGGCAGATGGTAGCTTGTCTGCAGCAGAAGGACCTCATCAATTTCAATGACGCCAGACGGTCCCTCTGCCACTCCCTCCTATCACAGTTCCCCAAGCTTTGGGCTGAATTTTCTGGCCAGGGGAATGGGCTAAATGACCTGTCATAGATAGTGGACCAGGTGTACACCCTTCCAAATCTCCAGTCTCAGCTAGCCAAATACAGGACTGAGGGCTCCTCATTGCACAAGGTGTTCTACACTACCCCCAAGGGTGCCTCCATGAAAAACCCCTACCATGAGAGACCTGGGTATGATAATGCTTTGCCTGCCAGGAAAAGGGACATGTTCTCAAGGACTGTCCCTATGTTAAGGTTTTCCAAAGAATGCAGAATATGGGTAACAAGAAGCCCTTTTATAAATCCCAGTGGAAGCGTCCTGGTGTGAATGTGGTTCTTTAAGAGGAGGAGCCAGAGGACCAGGAAGGATCTTCTGGTTCAGACTCCAAGGAGTCAAAAAATTAGAAGTTGATGGATGCAGGGAGTCTCCATCACCAGAACCTGAACCTCCCCCTACCATGGCTACCAGCTCTGAGGGCATATTTTCTGTACTGTCCTCACCTGTCCCTAGCACAAAGGGTCCTCCTAGAAGATCTGAAAGGCTACAGGCTAGACGTGCTCTGGCCCAAGACATCAGCACCACTATTGAGAACCCTACGGCAAAACTGTACCTCCTTCAGAGCGTAGAGGCTGACAACACTGACCCACAGAATGACCCTGATAGCTCCAGCTTCTTTGTGAATATCAGTATCCCTCTGCCGCTACAGATCATCCTGAAGGTAGTACCAGGGTTGGAGTCTGCTCTATCTTCACTAAGAGAGGCTTTTAACCCCCAGGGGGTTCACACAACTCTACCCATGGAGCTGTGCAACTCTATCTTGCGTTTGTGCACCTGGATTGAAGTTACTGTCTTTGATACACCCATCAGAGCAGTACTAGACACAGGTGCACCTACCAACATCATATCCTCACGTCTGGTAAGGAGGCTAGGATTTCTGCCTAATATTTCATATGCAGAATCCTTCTTTACAGCTGGTGTAGAATCCATCAAATCTAATGGTGCCTACTCTAGTGTCCCCTGAGGTTTGGTGAGCTGGTGGTTACTTACCCAGAAGTTGTACTGGAGAGTGAGTCATATGATATGCTCATTGGTACAGACTTCCTCAGGACTTCCCAGACTGAGATTAGCCACCTACATGGACATTTCTCCATCCTGGGGTATACTGTCCCTCTGCTATTTAAGGATTCATCAGATGCGTTTCTGGTATCCAAAGAAGAGACAGGTAGACGACATGTTTGCCTCCAGTATCCACATGGTGTCTTGGGCTTGCCTTACAGAGTGGCAAACGCCTCTGTCAAGCCCTTATCAGTGTATGGCGACAACAAAAAGGTCTCAATCTGTGGTCAAATCAGCTTGTCAGGATTCCCCCAAAGACTCAAGTTGCTGTGGACACAGGCTTGTACCTTGACCTCCCACCTGGCCTACACCTTGAGATCAGTAGCATCAATGGTGTCTCGTGCAAGGAACCTTTAGCTGCACCTGGGATACGTGACTCAGCTGCACAAGAAACCTTGGAGGTTCTTTTTCTCAATCCGCCAAGTACTGAGATGAAGGTTTCTAAAGGGCAGCATGTTGCTACCCTTAGGATAGATCACAATGAGGAGCTGTCAGCCGTACATTTCTTAGGTGGTCTGGAGGAACTGGGAATCAGTCTTCCTGAAAAGCCCCTGGTGGCAGCTATAATTCCTTGAGACAACATGGTGGGCCTATCTGAGGACAAGAAAGATTTCTTTGAGGCCCTCTTGGATGAGTTCAAGGACATTTTTGCTACGTCTAATGAAGACCTGGGTTGTGCGGAAGGGGAACTCCATAAGGTTAATGTAGGTGATGCAGAACCTATCTCACAGAGAGCTTACAGACGCTCTCTCAAGGAAAATGCAGTATTAGGTGAAGAAATCCACAAACTCCTTGCTGCAGGACTCTTGGTGCCATCCAAGTCCCCTTGGGCCTCCCCACTCCTTCTGGTGAAGAAGAAGGATGGGACCAACCGGGTGGTGATAGATTACAGAAAACTGAATCTCATCACCAAGAAGGACAAGTACCCCCTGCCTAGGATTGATGAAACCCTAGACAAGCTAGGTGGGGCCAAGTAATTTTCTGCCATGGATCTGTTGTCAGGATACTGGCAAGTACCCATGTCTGAAAAGGACCAACATAAATGTGCTATCATAACTGTTGAAGGTCTCTTTCAGCCTACAAGGATGCCTCAAGGACTGGTGAATGCGCCTGCAACCTTCCAGAGGATGATGGATAGTACTTTTGGGGACCTCAAGCTTAGCTGCATCCTCATCTACCTGGATGATATCAATGTTTTCTTGAGGACATTCACGGACCACCTTGAGCACCTGAAGCAGGTGTTCACCAGGCTACGCAATAAGGGCCTCAAACTCAAGGCATCCAAGTGCTCATTTTTCAAGGAGCGCCTTGAGTTCCTTGGGCACATCATCTTGGCTGAAGGGATAGCCCTGGTACCAGCAAAAGTTGAGGTTATCTCCAAGCTACCACCCCCACCAATGTACATGGAGTACAAGTAATCCTGGGGATGGCTGGCTACTATTGCAGGTTTATACCCAACTTTGCTGAGATAGTGCAACCCCTGTTCCACTTACTAAAGAATGGCACTGAGTTCACCTGGTCTGATGAGTGTGACAAGGCATTTGCATTGCTGAAGGAAGTCCTGATCAGCAAACCACTGCTGGTATACCCAGACTTTGAGCAACCTTTGGTCCTACATACAGACGCCTCTATGGTGGCTGTTGATGCAGTGTTGTCCCAGACAAATTTTTTGGGGGAGGAGCACCCTATCTCCTACCATTCCTGCACCCTCAACAAGCACGAGAGGAACTACTCCACCACAGAGAGGGAATGCCTGGCTGTCCTGTATGCAATTACAGAATGCAGGTCATATCTACATGGTACCAGATTCACAGTGGTGACTGACCATAGCTCCCTCACCTGGCTAAAGAACATGAAGGACCCTGAAGGACGCTTGGCCAGGTGGGCAGCTAAGCTTCAGAACTATGACTTTGAGGTAGTACATAGACCAGGTAATAAGCATGGGAACGCTGATGCCCTGTCACGCCTTCCACTAGTAGCAGCTCTCCAGGTTGAGTTAGACTCAGTGTATGAGCTGATAGGCCAGCCAGAAAAGTGGACTGTCCTGGCTCCAGGACTAAAGGCTGTTCTTGAGAAACTCTCAAGGAAGACTAAGGTAGAGAAAGGCAGACTCTACAAATGCTGTGGAGATGTTTATCTACCCTATTTCAGGCCCTCGGAGAGACTGGATAAGTTGGCCGACTTTCATAAGAGCACAGGTCACGCTGGTACCAGGTGTATGTATGATACCATGAAAGACTATGTGTACTGGGAGAACCTTGCTTCTGAAGTGGATGATTACATCAACTCTTTCACGAGGTGTGCACAGTTCCGTAGGAAGCCACCTCCTCACTCTTACTGGTTGACTCTACCTAACTATGCTTTCCACACTGTGAGCATAGACGTGGTAGGACCCATGGGACCTAGCCCTACCTCCAGGAAAAATCAGTATATCCTGGTAGCCATTGACCACCTAGCTAAGTGGATTGAATGCACTGCTGTCCCAGGTCTAACCTCACAGAGGACTGCTAGGTTTGTCCTGACAGACATCATAGCCTGTCATGGTTGTCCAAGTGTCTTGTTAACAGACAATGGCACAAACTTTGTCCATTCTATCCTCCCAAGATTGAATGAACTCATGGGGATAGAAGGTGCTTCTTCTGCTCCCTACCGCCCAGAAACCAATGGTATGGTTGAACGGGCTAATGGCACCCTGGTAGGCATCCTCAAGCAGCTGGCAGCAGATAAGCCTTATTCCTGGGATGACTATCTTACTTGTGCTGTCATGGCTTACAGGATCACCTCACACACAGTAACTAAGGAGAGTCCCTTCAAGCTTCTGTATGGCAGACAAGCCGCCCTCCCAGGTTACCTAGTCCCTATCCCACCCAAGGCCAACAAGGTGAACTATTCAAAGGATGTTCTTGAGCTCACAAGACGCATTGCTGCTCTACAGGACAAGGCCTTTAAGAACCTTGTTAACTCTTGTGTACAGTCCTTCCTTAGGGACCAGAATGCCTTGCTCCCTCTGCCTCAGCTTGAGGTGGGTGACCAAGTCCTCATGTACAGGGAATGTCTGGGTAGAAAACCTAACAAGCTACAAAGCTTGTGGACTGAGCCTCATGAGGTCCTGGAAAAGACTGGTATGGATGTATACACTCTTAAGGACCTCTTGCATGGGAACATCCTCAATAGGGTATATGCCAAGTACCTCAAGAGGGCCCCTATGGATGAACTGCCTACTGAGGTAGGTCTAGCTTCACCCATTCATAGGGATAACTAAGACTGCATAGTCATGGTGATGTTTTCCTTTTATTATATTAAGAAAAAGATAAAAAGACAAAGAGACAAAAAAATGAGAAAAAATAAAAAAGAAAAAAAATATAAAAAGAAAGTAAGAAAGAGAAAACACAGTTTATTTCTTGTAGGAAAGAACTTTGGCTCTGGCGCGTAGAAGATCTGCAAGTTCCAGCTGCTTACGTAGCTGGCCTAGGTAGGTAGCAGCTACTCCTATCACATTGAGATCCCTCTGGAGAAGGGCCACTGACGTACGGATGTCTACAAAAAATTGTGGTCACTGCACTCCTATGAGCCTGGCGCCTGACAAGGAGGTTCCAAAAAGCGCAACCATTGCTAGTTGCCAGTATAGCAGGAGCTTGGCTATCTTCCTGTTCCCAGTCTTAGTTACCAGGATCTGGCAAGCAAGTGCCATGTTGGCTGGACGCCCTGCCTCTGCCTCAATCTTGGACCAGGAATTATGGCACAGGATCAGATAGACCCCCCCGTTATGAAAGCGTAGAAGGAAGCCGTCCATGGAGACTTCTGGGTTGGTGTACCCATCCAGGATCAGGTTTTGGGCAAACCAGAAGTTGTCCTCAGTATCTCACCCCTCTCAGTACGTGGTTTTTCTGAGATAGACCTCACAGGTGCCTTTCCCATGGCAATGGCTATGGCCTCAAATACCTCCATGATGGTGCTGACTTCCCTGGGATGATACCGTGTAAGGTGGCAAACAAGCAACTCTCCTTTCAGAGCTTCCAAGAAACCTTCTTCAGTAACATGGTAGTACTGGTTACTTGCCATGGCTATGGCTTTGGCATATGTCTCCTCCATGGGTTCATCATCAAGAACCAGATGAATACTCTCCAAGATGATGTGCTCCAGTGCCAGTGGACCCAATTCCTCTATGTGAGTAACTGGGTTGGAAGGCTAAGAAAATATTAGAGGAAGATAAGCTGGTCATTTACTTGAAAGGGAGGAAGGATTTTTAAAGTCATCTTAAATCTATCCTTGAGACCTAAGGAGCTGGCTTTCATTCTTGCAAGTTTGACCTGATCAGGAGCATTTTCCAGATTGGCATCCACCACCTGGTTGGGAACCTCTTCCTCCTCCTGGTAGGTAACCAGAGTTGAGGTCCTAGGTGTTGGTACCTTATGCATCTTTTTTTCAGAAATTGCCTCTTCATCTGAAGAAATTACTTCTAGATTCTCATGGCTATCATTAGCATGAATGATGGATAAAATGGGTAAATTTCCTGAATTTATATCTCTTTTATATTGCATGGAATCTTTACTATTATTCTGGAAAAAATTGGGATTGGGTGCCAGATTGTCTTCTAGAGGATTGGCCCAGATGCTGTCCTTAGAATTAACTAAATGGGAGAAATTAATTAATATAAAAATTATATTAATTTTAATTACCTGTTGGTACTGCTGGTACCAAAGGGCTACATAAGTAGCCCTCATTTGTACCAGCAGTACAATTGTTACAATCCGCTACTTAGGAGCGGATTGTTACGCTGCAATGTTGCGCAATGAATTGATCCGCTCCCGGGGAGCGGATTGCTTTGTAGAGCATCATTACATTATAACAGCTCTGCTGGTGGGAGCAAGCTGTTACAATGTAACGCTTTGCTTGCCCCAGGCGGCGCGGGTTTGAACCCCCGGGTTGGCTGGTTTGGTTGGTTGGTTTGTTCTGGTTGGCTGGCCCCTTCTCCTGGTTGTTTGGTCTTTTCTGCTGGTTGGTTGTGTGTTTTCTCTAGTTGGTTGCTCTGTTTTTCTGCCTGGTTAGTTACCACCTCCCAATCACTGGTGGTTATAGGACTAAGTGCTCTTCTTGTTTCCCCTTGTTGCTCCTCACCAGGTGTCAGGAAAATGGGTGTTTGGCCCCCCTCCAAAGTCCCAGATGGATATTGTTCCTGGTTAATTGCTCCATCTTCCTGATTGGTGCCATCCTCATCTGTTGGTTCTAAGATCACCTCATTCATCAGGTCAGGCAATTCTTCTTGGGTGCCTACATTTATGACTCTGCTGGTGACCTGGCCTCTTCTGGTGCCCAGACCTTGCCAACCTTGCACTACTGAGAAGATTTTTTGGCTTCATCCACCAGTTCTTTATTCTTCTGGTTCTCTCTTCTGAGGTATGAGTTCTCCTGCAGCAACTCCTCCAGAAGCATCTTGAGCTCAAGGGTATTATCACTGATACCCTGAGTTGCCTTGTGGTATCTGGCGCAATATGAAGACATGCATCAGTAATCAGCTTCTCCTTTCCTTATGTAGTCTTGTCAAGAGGGGGATGTGTGATGACTGTGCATCATACCCTCACTCACCCATGAGGTGAAACATGGGTACATGGTCAATCAGTTAATTGGGATGATCTGGACAAATACTGGATGAAAAGTAGTCCTGTCTTTTCCTAGTTCCTTTCCCCATTCCTGCACAATTGTTAATATGCAGGAATATTACAAGTATATAATGATTCCCTTTCTTAAACAATAAACATATCTTTACCCATACTACTTCTGCACTTTTAGCTTGATCTTACTTTCCAATAAGACTCAAGCTTTATACCAGACTGTATCAGACTCTGATTTCTTGTTGCCTTTGCTACTACAGGTAACAGGAAGATCTCCCTGCTGTGCTAACATTTTAGAGTTAGTACCCTAGGCCTGATCAAAGTGCACTGTAATGTTCCCTGCCACTGCAGCCCATTACTAGTAGTTCACTTTAACTTCTCTGGAAGAAGTTTACACGAGGTCCCCTTACCCTCAAACCCCATCTTCTGTGAGCATCACAACTAGCGCCAAGGTTTTTACTAGTCCTATCTGGTACTCCAGTTCTAAAGTCTTGATCTGACTTGAGGTCCCAAAGAGGGCCTCAAAAATAAGTTCAATCAATCTGTCAGGCACCCACCCACTAGGAAATAATCTCCTTAGGTGGTGAATGATTGCAGAGGGATTCAATCCTGTGACCAGAGATCCCACAGGCAAGGATATCATCCCTAAATGGAATAATTCTCCAAAGATTTGGTACCTGCCTAGCAGGGGGTTGAAGCACCCCAAGAAGAAGTACGCTCCCAAATAACACAGTAAAAAGGCCAAAGCCAAGGGGCGGAAAACTTGGGGCTCAGTAACCTGGGTTGTGAAACCATAGATCTTGGTTTCTTCTCAGACAGGTGGGTTGTTTGTAGAGGTGTTGTGGTATACCAGACTCCAGGAATAACACAGCGCCAGAAGCTGTCAAGAAATTGGGACTCTGGCATTATACC
The DNA here is from genome assembly GCA_014839935.2 of Entomophthora muscae. Taxonomy (NCBI): domain Eukaryota; kingdom Fungi; phylum Entomophthoromycota; class Entomophthoromycetes; order Entomophthorales; family Entomophthoraceae; genus Entomophthora; species Entomophthora muscae. Next base: position 193,051 of record QTSX02002248.1, read on the forward strand.
TGAATCAGTGTGTGATCCCATTAAAGCGCTAGTCGACACCGTTGTCAGCAGGACTATCCAGAATAACCATTTATACCCAAGAGACTCCATAAGAGGAGCCTTGGGTAATTTCATGGTTTGGAATTTAGAGGTTTAAGTCAAAATAAAAGATAAGCAAAAACAATTTAATTGGGTGAATGTAGACTTTATTGATTGAACAAATAAAAAGATCATAGCCTACCAGCTTATATAGCCTGGTAATAAAAGATAAATTGGAGACAACATAAAGGAGATCATCCCTCATGGGGATGAAAATGGAGAATTTGGGGATCTTGTAAGGATTGAATTAAACTAGAATTATTGTAAGTTACTGTAGTTAAAAAACACTTAACTCAGTTTCTTTAAAACAACCCTGTAAAATTTAAACATTGACCTAGCAGGAAAAGCAGGAGATGCCAAGCTATTCTCCAGTTAAAACTGGGGAAGGAGAGCAGGAACTAGAAGCCAAACCGGAGGACAATAGGCGAGCCATATGGAAACCAAGGTTGAAACAGACATCAGCGTCATTGCTTTGCTTAAGAAGATCCATCAAAAGGATTGTCGTCACAGCTGATTGGCTGGGATCACTATTCAAAGGTAATGATTTGTTCTTGCCAAGGTTAACGGTTTCTTTAAAGGATTGAAAGTAATCAAGAGCAGAAGAAAACCTGGGTCTGAACCCTGTTGATGAATAATCAACCTCAGAAGAGACATCTGACTCCAAATTAACAGGTAAAAGTGGACAAATACTACCCAGTAACTTAATTATTTTAGTAGTTTCAAAAGGAATCAAAAGAGAAGGGCTATCTTCCTTTAAACCCAACAAAAGATTGTTGTCAGGAATTGTTTAAAGTGCATTCCTGACACTACCTCCACACAGCTTTTCACTGTGCTGTAAATTACTCTTATGGGTATGATAGACTCCATGGTGCCAACATTGGTCCCTGGTCTATTCTAGAGTGTTCACTCTCTTATATTATCAAGTTGGCACCAATCCTGTAGTGGGACCTACCCTTCAGCCCACCAGCCTGTCTCACAGGACTTGGTATCCTGCTAGGTGATATTCCAGGGGAAACAGTTGTCACCCTATATCTGGAGTTATTGGCTGGGGCATCTCAGCTGGCAGGGTCAGCTTGATATGTTTTGAGTTTGGGCCTTGAGTGAACTGAGCCATGTATCTTCTCTTCTGACTCGGAACCTTGCTGGTTGTTGGCCTTGCAGCTTAGACAAGTTGATTCAGGATTGGGAAGCTATTTCGGAATAAAGTGAACCTGGTTGGTTGGTACCCGAGGCAACCATAAACGGCTGAGGATTAAATCGGGGCATGGGGCCGGCTTGAGTCGAACCTTGAGTTGAGGAGCATTGTTGATGTCTGGATGCCACTATTTGCAGCGGATGGGAAGCTTCATGTATAGACAATAAGTGATTCATAGGGGTTGAACCCCGAGGTGGGTCAACCCAAACTTGCATTTAGGTTAACCATACGTTGGCTGTGATTATTGAAGGATAGTTGTTCCGATTTTGTTCCTTGTGGATCGGTCGGTCTGAAGGGGTTGGTTGAAGTGTTCCAGATTGCGGCACCGCAACTCTCACTACAGGTTGGAATATGATCTGCCTCGATCGGTTGCAAATATCCGGGGTCGGTAAATATTTCCTTTGTTGTCAAACAGTGCTTCCGTGGGTGTCCTTCTCGGTAAGGATGATGCGTGGTTATGATGGGTCAGGGTGCGGATTTATCAAAGTTACCTGGGCTCTTCTACTTTCACATGGTTGATAGGCTCTAGGTTGTTAGTGTAAACATTGCAATCTTATAGAGGCAAGGTTTCCTTCAATGAGTGGAGTAAGGCTGTCCATGAATCACATTAGATACATGTTATGGCAGTTCAGAAACCCTTTCGACTTGAGAATGAAGCTATGTGGTCTGGAGCATATCTGCAGATTGACATTCTGGAGTTATTGCTTATGACTGGGTTGGTAAGTTGCATTATTCCCAAGAGTTATGAAGGTTATCAACTTGAACTTAAGAAGTAGTGTAGGGGGTTTTAATTGTCTAAAATCCAAGCCAAGGAAACATCTTCAATTTAGGATTGGCTTTGCAGCTGCATTGCAAAAAAGATGCAACAAAAATGCATGACTTTATTGGGGCGAAGGGGCATTATTAGAGGCAAACGTAATAAGAGCGGGTTGTATTAGGTTTTAGGGGGCATTAATGACGTTATAACTTGAGCTCGTGTAATATTTGGGAACAGATGGACTTGTATTCCCAGGATGGACCCTCAAGGCGGCGAAACTGAATGCCATGGAGTCGCAAGACAACTCGGATTTTGACGAGGCTGATCTGGAATCGCACAATTTGTGCAGCCTCGGCTTTTGGTTCTGCTGGCTTAAGGAGGCCATCTTCGGGCGAGTGTTTGTTGGGTGGGTTGGCCAGTTTGCTGGCGGTGGCAGAGCGGGCGGCTTGGATTCGAAGATGTTCGGCATCAGTTGATTCAGGAAGTCGTGGGATAGCTTCACGGTGCTCTGGAGATGCAATGGCATCAGTGTCAGAAGAATCGTGTGAGTTGAACGTTGCCTGGGTAATGTTGGCGCCGTCAGGAGAGTCGAGATAGATACATTCAAGATAGCCATCAATCTCCTTCCACCGGACGTTGAGCTTGTCGAGGGCGCGAATGAGGTCACGGTTGATGAGTTTGGCCTTCTTGGTGCTGGTGGTTGCGACTGAGAAAAGTCCTTTAAGAGACATTGACTTTGCAGTAAGATGGTTGTCAACCGCTATCTCCTCTTCAGAATGAGTAGGTAACTTTGCAAAGTCAGCAGCGGGAGGGGAAGGTGCAGGGGGTGTGGTGCTGATGTCTTGGGCTAGAGGCGACTTGGGGGGCTTGGTTACGAGAGCATCCAGCTCTGACATGCTGTTGCGCAGCTTGGGCTCTTGCATGCTAACATGGCGAGTAATGAGGCGACTAATTCTACGACTAAACCTTTCCCCGTAGCCACTCTTGACGGGGGAACTCCCGCGCTCTGGGCCTTGGCTGAAACGATGAAAAAGTGGGGGCTTTCCAGGGCGCACGGCCGAGCTGAGACGGCGGAGGACATTGGATGACTTAGGAGTGGGTGCATTAGAGCTGCGGCCCCTTTCAAACCGTATGCTCTTTCCAGCAGGGCTGGTGAGTTCTGGTTTCTCCGGTTCGTGGGTAGTATCCAAGACTATCTCTGGTATGACATCAGGGCCAGCGGAATGCTGAGCTGCGGGCAGGCTACAAACATACTTGGCTTCCTCAGCTAGACGTTCACGTTCCATCTTCTCCTGGACAAGGTAATAAATGGAAATTAACGGTTGATTCGTGACGCCTGACTCGTTGGAATGGCGATTTTTGAAGAAAGCTTTTTTGCGAAGATCTTTGATCTTGGGACTGAAGGGTTCTGGTGGTGCTCCTTCATTGCTGAGAAGCTCTTCGAGATCCGATTTGATCTTCTCGTCATTTCCAAATTCAAAGCCTTTCATTCTTTGAATGACGTTCGTATCTAGAGGAAGCTGGATGGGCTGCCGTGTGGGGTAATAAATGTCTACTGGTTCGTCGTAGCCCTTGTTAATCCAGGGATGGCGAAGGAGCTCTGCCATATTGGCTCTCTCTGCCGGATTGGTGACAAGCATGCGAGTTAAAAGATGCTTACACTCTACAAATTCGATTAAATGCTTTTCTAAGGGTTTGGTTTACCTTTGGAGAGCCAACTGGGGTATGAAACATTCCCCTTCTTGATTTTGGCATGCAGGGCAGGCATATTTGGATCATCAAAGGGAACTCGACCGCAGACAAGAACATAGAATACAATCCCTAAACTCCAAATGTCGACTTCAGGGCCAGTATACTCCTGTGCACTCAGCAACTCGGGGGCAGCGAAATAGAGTGAGCCGCAAAAGGTAGAGAGTTGAGAGTGGGTGGAGAATAAATTGGAAAGCCCAAAGTCAATAATCTTGATGTCCCCTTCCTCAGTAATCAAAATGTTTTCGATCTTGAGATCTTTTAAACCGTTAGCAAAGGAACTCCGAAAGCGTTTAAAAAATATTACCTCGGTGCACAACAGAGTGTCGATGACAGTATTCTAGGAGCATTGTAAGCTAGAAGTTTCGAAATATAGGGTTAAGCTAACCCTTACCTATTGCAGAGAGCATTTGGCGAGCGAATTTCCTGGCTTGCTTCTCTTTGAGCTTGCCATGAGAAATAATGTAATCCAATATTTGACCCCCACTAACGTATTCAAAGAACAGGTAATAGTGGTGTGGCATCACCATGGCTTCCTTGAGAGAAACAATGTATGGGTGGTCCAAAAGCATCATAAGTGCAATTTCGCGGTGGATGCGGATATCTCTACTTTCATCTTTGGGAGCGTTCTTATGAACAGGTGCCTTTCTTGGGATAATCTTAACGGCACACTTGGAAGGATAAATATAAGGAAACTTTAAAAAGGTACCTTTTCTCCAGTATCATTATTAACGGCCAATTTAACTTTCCCCATGCTGCCCGAGCCAAGCGTCCTGGTAAGCTGGTAAGGACCAATGTTCCTACGAGGACGCTTGGTTTGAGTACGAGAGGGTGGGTGGTTTTCGCGCTGAGCTGAGGTGGAGTGATTAGGGTCTTGAGGAAAAGGAGAAGTAGGTGGAGTGGGATTAGAAGCCAAGTAGTCATATTCTGCAGTAGGGCTGTTAACACTCACCCTTCTAGCAAAAGGAGTGACTTGGTCGGCGAGGGGAGGAGGTAATGGAGCCATGCCGCGACGGGAAGTAAAAAATAAAGGGAGTTAATTAATAGAGTATATAATTGTAGTTGGATGGATGAGTAGTCAGCATGGATTATAAGTATAGGACTTGTGTGGAACCTGGGAGGCAGCTTTGCACTCCAACTTAGCAACTGTGGCTCCAGACGAATGGGCAGTTGACGGGATATCTATTCTAACTCCTGCCCTCATTGCCGAGCCATGCTATTCAGATCCATAAGGTGGAAGATGGGGTAGCTCTGCAAATCTAATATCATTGGCTAGTCTAAATTCCAGCCAACCACTGTAAACATCCACCCTGTGGCTCTTATGCTTGGCTAGAAGAAGCCAGGTTAGTGTCATTTCTTATTGTAGTTCGATTAACTTGATGAAGAATTTAGTCTCGAGTGGACTATCGGCTATATTGATATTCGACCAAGTGCTGCCAGGGCTGCATATTGAATCATTAAGTAGCAGGATATGGTGCACCTCCTTAGATCCCAGGAGCAGAATAACATCCATTCTAGTCATGAACTTATGTGAGGAGGATGTAAACTAGGTTGGCGAATGCTTCACCATCCACGGGAGTATATTGAGGGATAGTTAAATTCATGATTGCCCGTTTCATGCAAAATTAAATTGACAGTTTTAATTTGTCCATTATTAAGGATGGCGTCAAGTTTACTGCGTGGCTTGGGCAGGATTGCGATATATTTCCAGTACTCCATATATACTTGGCTACAGCAAAGACGAGATTGTAGGTTTAGTTTGCGAATATATGTTGAGTTCAAACTAGCGTATTGATGTTCCTTGATTAGATTTAAGCAAAAACTCTTGTCAGTTTGAAAGGTTATTGAATATTGCACCAACGTGAATTCGGTTTAAAACCCAATCAGCCCTAGCCTAAAACGTCACCATCGCTTAGCCCAAACTGCCCAAACTTTATTGCCAAATATTAGCTGAGCAAAATATTTCGATCAGTAGTTGAAAACTTTCTGTTTTGAAGCTACCCTACCACTAGTAACGTCCTTTCCTGTGTGATTTGTTGCGTTTCATAATCCACCCGAGCCCTGTGCAATTATGAACATTAAAACTGTTTATTATGCTGATCCAAAACCTTCATCTGCTGACTAAGCACTGCAATAATCATTATTATCCAATCAATTAAAATTTAAATTAGTTCCACGAAAACTTATCAATGCATTAGATATTTTCATGTTATTCCCTTAATTTATTAAACTTGGTTTCATTTTAAAATTTAATGCGTTTCCAGCTATCAATAATCGCCTATTTATATCACAAAACAGCTATTCGTATTTTACAAACCAGGCTCTACTCAGCCTTTATAAATTGTCTCCCCACTCAAGCATTCCTTCTCTAACTAGTCCACACATCCCTATTTAAAAGCAAAGGTTCCCCCGATAAGCCGCCCGCCAAGTATCGAGGCACCTAAACTTATTTCCTTCATAGACTCCATTTAATCCTGGCATCGGGTTATGATGTCACTTTTAGGTAGGTGGTACCCAAAAGGAAAAGCGATCACCCTAGCCATTCAAGAACTATTCTCACACTCCGTCACAAGTGCCACCTAAGCAAGCTCAGGCACCACACATAACTTATTCCGACTCCTTAGGTTTCAAAGCCATCATTTAAAATCACCGCCCTTAACCAAACTCCAGCCAAAATATATGAAATGAGCTGCCTAGATTAGGGCAGCAGCAGATCTGAAACGATGGCTGATTTATAAAAAAGCAGCCATTCATCTCAGATCTGGAAATGATTCCAAAAATTTATCATAGCTACAATTTTTTCAGAATCACTTTCATACATATCCACCTATGGATGTTTTTTTCCAGATTTTATTTAAAAATAAAAAGTATTTTTTCTTTTAAATTTTAAAATAATAAATATAATAATTTGAATTTGAATTTTTATTTTTGTCAGGATTTTGGGATGTTGACTAATTAACGGATTCAACCAATTATCACAAGCCAGCTGTCAATCACTCTTTGGATAGTTTTAACAGAATGATGCGGGCTGCAGGCTGCAGGATTAATGAATCAATGACCAAATCATATCCTGACATTAACAAATCTATGCATTACAATTAATGAATGGAACATACAATACTGCTCATTAATTAGTTTCCTTCATCAAGCACCTCAATATGCACTTCACAATAATTACTATTCTAAACTTAAATTGTATCCTAGAATAAGAGGGCCGTCATAAGAACCATCATCTGCATTATGTCTAGCAGAGTCCAACATGGACTGGGCCACCGGGCCAAACACTCTAAGATAAAAGGCCCTGAGCCTATTGTATTAGAGTAGCTCTGATTAGTGTAACAATCATCTTGTGAACTAGTAGCCAACCGTTGGCTAGCTAGCCCTGGATAGTGGCCCAGGCAGGCAGCTGAAAAGAGATTCAGCTGTGCGGCGTGTCTAGAACAAACACAGTAAGCCAAGGAAGTCGTCAAGCGAGCTTTCACAAAATCCACCCTGAAAAGGCTGGGCCTCCTGCCATGTTGACCTAATGCTACTTCAGTCTCTTCCTAGTGTTGTGAGCTAACTCAGATAAAATGCGGGCAGGTGAGCTGCCTTAAAGCCAGTCCATTAGAATAAAAGACTGATGATTCCGTATTGACTTGACAATTGATCCAAGTCCTATTTCCTTAATATGATCCTCTCTTAGGCTTATTAGTAGAGATAAAGATGATACTGTCATCATACAGTATAATTATCTATAGTAAAATATAGAGACAGCTCATGAACTGTATTCAGAAGTAGGAAGAACCGTCTCAAACCCTTTGGGCTTTGGGCCCAGTCAGACTTGCTACTTCTGCAGAAAACAAAGTATTCTGGACCGCAGGTTATGCCAAAGCCACAGGTTCTCTGTACTTTCCTAATGTTAGAAGACTTAGGATATCATCTGGTGGATGATAAAATACCACAGTCCGCAGATTTCTGACAATTTTAAAAATAAGAATTTTATTAAAAATATATAAAAGATAGGCTCATCTGGAAAAAATAAAGCTGTCTGTAGCTGTTTTTTTAAAAAAATTGGATTCCCTTAGGTAAGGGGAATCCAAAATCAGGAAATGTGATGGCTTGGATGTGTCAATTACAGTAGTGTTAAAACCTATGCAAACAACTGAAAATACATCAGATTTAAACAAAATGATTTCATATTTGAACAAAATCCAAGCCGCGCAAGATTCAGGATTCAAATGATTTAAAAAAATTCAGTTAATAAATGAACTGTCAAACAAAAAACAAAATTTAACTAGCCCATTGTACAAAATTATAGCAAATATCAAGCGGTGTTGTTTAAACCACAAACAAAATGAACTGACACAACAAGTGAAATGGATAGATGCTACTCCAGAGTATATTATAATCCAGTCAGGATTCATATGAGACACCAACAGAAGGACTAAAATGAAAAGAAATTTGAGCAATCTAGAAGCGAGATTCAACAAGCACAAACAAAATGAAGTCACACAAGATGTGTAGTATGAGCAGCCTAAAATAGAAAATTAACAGTTTTACAGCCAATCAACAGCTATCCAATTTAGGAATAGAGGCATTTTATTTAATTTCATGGCTCCTAATTTGTGTAAAATGGTTTTAAGAACCTTCCAAATATGGACTCAAGATTACAATAAAAATAAATCATAAAATTTTAAACTTCTACTTTTAGTGATTTTATCCTAGGTTTTTTACAATGGTTTTTACTAGCAACATTTTTGACAGCAGCCAAGCCAACAGCAGCCAAGCTAGCTTCAATGGAGGCAAAGCTCAGAACATAGAGGCACCTGTTTACACCCAAGCCTTTGAGGCAGGTAATGAGGAAGCTGACCTGTACCTGACCTCTGACCCATACGGCTTTGACTTGTTCAGTAGTCACTTAGTGTCTAGCTCTGCCCCTGCTCCTGTACCCACCCCTGCACAAGCTTCCTGTCAACCAACCAATTAGGATGATAACCTTGATTTGAAACAACTTCCTGCCAACACCCAACCTGCCCCCTACAGCCAATCAGGCTTCAGATCCCCCGGCCCAGCGCCACAAGCAACAAATCATCACCACCCAAATTCTCCAGGAAATTGTGGCACTGAACCTGCAGGGTCTGTCCTGGGATCAGATTGCTGACTAATTGAAGTTTACCCAAGCCACTATAATGCGGGAGTTCAACAACCTGATGGACAAGGGGAATCTGATTGGGATAGCCAAAAAGCCCAAGAAGGCCCCCGAGTCCCAAATCACAGAGGCATACCCAATCATGCTTGACCTCCTCCAGCAGGACCCCAAGCTTTCCTTGACCCAGGTCCTCAAACAACTTTCACACCATAACATATGGGTGTCTGAACACATGGTACAGCTTTGGATGCATGAAAAGGTGGTGTCAATCTGGGTACTGACCAATGTTGCCAGTGACCAATGGGATGGTGCTGAGGATTTCCCATATGATACTACCATTGAGTCTACTCTGGTCCGATGCTTGACCAGTCTAACTGATGATGTCATATTAATCTCTTATTACAAGCTATCAATAGCTTTTGATGATTTCAGCAAGCAAGGAAGAGCCGCCACTCAAAAAGGAAGGAAGAAAGTCAAGAAGGGGACTTTCATGGGTGCGTTTATGGCTGTTTCAGCCAAGGGTTCTGTCTATTATTGTACAAACCCAGATTTAACCAATGGCTACGCGTACAGCCACATCCTTGGTGGATTACTTGACTTCTGGGATAGCTCAAATTCCAAGCACCGGGGGTTTTTGAGCCACCAGATGAAGGGTAGCTTCACCACTCTTGAGGCCATCCAGGGACGCGGGCACCAGGCCTCTGTGTACCCAGCCCACCATGCAGACATTCATCTGGGTGATGTTGTCTTCTTCAACATTGAAGACACAGTACAGGAGCGCCACCCTCAGGCTTTTAATGATCTCTATCTTGGGGTCCTTGACCACCATTCTCACTTTGGTCACCAAATAGTGGCTGACTTGTTTGTACAAGTGGTTTTCCACATGAATATGGGCAACCAATCACAGAAAGACAAGCGCCTCTCACCCTGTGCCACAGCCACCTACCAGCCAATCAAGGCAATGACAGACAAGGAATACAAAAAGTTGTATATGGCGGCCATCACAATAAATCCTCCTGCCTCCACCCCCGCCACCACCACCTGCCAGCCCAACCCACCCAATCCCAGACCCCCCAGGCCAGCACCACCTCTACATATTCCTTCCTGCGCTATTCTGCCTACTAGGCATCTGTCAGGGATTTTTTCCCTGACTACATTAATCTTATTGACAATCTTGGCCTGAAATTCTTCACAAAACAACACCACAACAATGCTCTTAAAGCCAGTTTGTTTTCAAAAAAGGAGATTAACAGGGATCAAACTCAGAGCCCTAAAGAAGGACCCAGTGTTAATACAAAATCAACAATTCAACTTAGTTTACCTATTTATGTTGATCTTATTCATTCAACTTTTGCTCTGGCTTTTGAACCGGTTTTTGAAAAGGTTAATAATCCACTTAACAACATCACTTACCACTCGCGCTCTGATTGGCTGCAGCTGTCTTCCTTGCCGCTCTGGAATCAATTGAATCTATATTTGAGCCAAGCTCTGTACTTAGTTTTAAGTGATTACCTTAACACATCCTGCTTAATTATGTACAGCCTTATGGCTTATCCTTGGATCCACTGTTTCAACCTTTTAACAATCTATATTATTAAGTTTCATTTGTATCAGTATTTGAGAAAAGGTATTAATTTGATCACACATCCATGAAAATCCCTCTTATTCTCAAAAATGCCACTTAAATGTCCCAGCCTTCATTGTGAGGGTATTTAAGTGAGTTATTCTTATCATTTCTCTTTTTTCCAACAATAAAGATTTTATCCTACACCTGCTACTCCTTCATCTTCTGATAACATATTTTTGAAGTCATGAGAGGAATTCTATTCCTGTTCTGGTTTCTAGCTTCCTTCTTGCCAGTGGTATCAACCTTGGAAAACCCAACACCTACAACTGACTGGTATAACTCTTCTCCAGATGACACCCATCAAAAGGAATCCCTTGCCCACGGATGGTTTAAATACCCTTCTGGCCACTGGGGACGTAAATTTCAACATGGTCATTCATTTACTCCACCTTCTACCAAACCTGCTCTGGTTAGACCTTACGCCTCCTTTTACCTCTTGACGTACGTGGTGGGTTACTATCTACTTGGTTGTTTCAGTTCTATGTTTGGAAGATTCGCTTACCTGGGACACCTAGGACACCTCACAATGGTCACGGTTCCTATCGGCTTGGTAATAGCAGGATTGAACTTAGGAGCTTTGGCCCACCAGCTAGGGAACTTGTTCCCTGCCAAGTGGGTCCCTGACAGCATCACTCTTCCTGCCCCAATAAACCCCCTGTCACCAAAAATTTCCTATTTATATTATCTTTATTTTGACTTTCAATTGTTCATTTTCTCTTTGTTTATAGTTGGTTTTATTCTTTATGTTCAGCTTATTTCTATAAAATCATATATTTACTATGCCATGTATCTAGATCCAGAACACAGTTATTTTTAGCTCTTTGCATTGCTCCTTGTGAAAATATTAACAACATTTTGGTGATCAGCTAAATTTGAATTAGAAAATTATAGGTTAATTGTGTTTAGATAAAGTTGTTACTGATCCGACTTCAAAACCTTAATGATAAAATTTAAGCCAATCAGGAGCCAAGTGATAAAGTGATTGTTGTGACATAAAGGGTCATTCAATAATTCTTTGGTGTATGTGCACTAATTAATATGATTGACTGGATCTTTTGCTATTGTACGCCATTGCTGTTGTGGCAAGTTGTTGGTGGACTAGTGCTAACCCAGCAACTGATTGGGCACTAGTCCATCAACAACTTGCCACAGCGGCAATGGCGCACAATGGCAAAACATCCAGCCAATCATATTAATTAGCGCACATGCACCAAAGAATTATTGAATGACCCTTTATGTCACAACAATCACTTTATCACTCAGCTCCTGATTGGCTTAAAGTTTATCATTAAGGTTTTGAATTTGGATCAGTAACAACTTTATCTAAACACAATTGACCTATAATTTTCCAATTCAAATTTAGCTGATGTTGAGTTTATACTTCTGGGAAGTATAATAAACAAAATAAAGGGGAAGATTAAGAAGAGAATGATACTTTATTTGATATGAATATAGGATATTGTATAGTATCATGACAAGCCACATGTCATCCATGTACGTCATGGAGATCATGGGGCTTATCTGAGTAATGTTCCTCTTGAGTCACAAGGCTTAATCAAGTTTTGTTCCATTTAGGACCTGGATTGAGTGATCCCTGTCATAGATGGTTAACTGATAATGGTACCACCAGTTTATTGACTGGGTAGTGAACCGTTTGGTGAGCTGCTCAGTGATTTACTTGGGGTGTTGATTCCCCAAGAGGGAGTAATCAAAGATGTTGTAACATCTCCCCCCTGGGGTGCTGGAAGGCGGAGCCTTGGGAATCTTCTTGAGAGTATCTGGTATATGAGCTTGGTATTGATCCAGTTTGGCGTTGGGTACAGGGAGCCTTGAATTTTGTTGAGCTGCCCTTGCCTTACACAAACAAAGTTGGTCATGATGCATACGTTTCAGTTTGGTTTGAGCTCCAATCCCTTTGATGAAGTAGGTGTTATTGGGCTTCACCTCCATGACAATGCCTGGTCCACGTAACCCTGGGTCTAATTTGTGTTGGTTGTGGTTGACAACCCAGATCTTGTCTCCAACTTGGAACCTTTCTTGTTGTAATGGGATTGCTTCTCTCTGAACCCTTTGTTGTTACATCACTTCTTGGTCTTTTCTGGCTTGTAGTACTTTTGGGTCATTACTGTCTGGTATCTTCTTTGGAAGTGGCAGTCGTGGTCCCGTGGTTGTACTGACAAGTGAGGGTTTCTGACCATAGACAAGTTCATAAGGGCTTTTGCCTGTATTGCAATTGACTTGTGTTCTGCAGACCATAAGGGCGGTTGGTAGCATGTCAACCCAGGCTTTTGGATTGTTGGCAGACAACTTACTGAGGGCTTCCACTAAAGAGCTGTTTAGCCATTCTACGCGTCCATTTGCTTGTGGGTGATATGGGCTGGCTGTGACATGTTTTATTCCATTTTTGGCAAGATAGATATTGGTGTCAATAGCTTTAAGTTTCAGTGCCTCCATCTGTGATTAAGAGGTCAGGCTTTCCAAACTTTGCTATGATCTCCTTGCCAATGAATTGTCTCACATCATTGCCTTTGTGCTCTTTTGTGGCTAGTGCTACGGGCCATCTGGTTGCATAGTCAATGGCTGTGATGATGTACTTCTTGCCTTTGCTTTCACCAGGCATAGGTCCCACAATATCCAACAACCATACCTTAAAGGGTTGTGTGATGGATACAGGTACTACTGACTTGGGTGGAGCTTTGGTTTGTGCGTACTTCTCACAGACCTCACATTGTTCCAGTACCTCTCTGATATCATCTAACATGTTGGGCCACCAGTAGCAAGTCTTGAGATATTCATGCAAGTTTCTGCTATGGGTGTGTCCCAAGTCTCTGTGATAACGGAGGATTGTGTCAATCTTTTGTGTTGATGGGACGTAGGGTACAGTGTCACCATTTGGAAGGATTTGGTGAAGGGTACCATATACGTTTTTGAACAGATGTTTGTTCTTGAGGACTTTCTCTTGGATGTCCATTGGTGTGCCAGGTGGGAACCCTTCCTGGAGATTCCCCATGATTAACATGGGCCAGTTGGGGTTACCATCAGTGCAAAGGATGTGTTTATTGTATAGCCTTGATAGGGCGTCTGCAGTAAGCATCTCTCTGCCTGGCTTGTATTCAATTTTCATGGGGTATCTCTGTATGAGACTCATCCATTCAGCTTGTCTTCTTGACAGGTGTTGTTGTGTTTTAAAGAATATCAACAACTTGTGGTCAGTGAGTACTTTGAATGTCTGGGCTCCTTCCAGATAACATTGCCATTTCATGAGGCAGTGTATGATGGCAACCAATTCCTTATCATGTATAGGGTATCTTTGTTTGCTGTCTGATAGCTTCCTTGATTCATATGCCACAGGAGGATGTCCTTTTGGGCCGTTTGGATATGGAGAACTCCTCCTATGGCATAATCAGAGGTGTTGGTTTCTAGCTCATAGATACCCTCACGGTTTGGGTATTGCAGGACGGGGGCAGTAACCATGCGCTCTTTCAGTTGGCGGAAATGTTGATTTTGTAAAGGTGTCCAGACAAATTTAGTTGTTTTCCCCGTGATGGCTGATAAGGGGGCTGTCAGAGCGCCCCAGTCAGGGATGAACCTGTGTACATAGGCTATCATTCCAAGGAAAGTGCAGAGTTTGCTCTTGTTTCTTGGGGCTGGCATCTCTGTTATAGCATGTATTTTGTCTGGATCTGGCTTGATACTGTCCTTGCTGATGATATGGCAAAGGAATGGAAGTTCAGTTGAGAAGAAATCACATTTGGACGGTTTGGCAACTAGCTGGTTTTCCTGCAGGGTACAGAGGACTGCGCAGACGTCTTCCCAGTGTTGTTGCAGGTTGGGACTGTAAATGATGATGTCGTCCAGGTAGATGATTGCTCTTTTCCCAATGTGTTTCTTGAATACTTCATTCATGAAGGTTACAAAGGTACTGGGAGCGTTTGTCATGCTGAAATTGAGGACATCACATTCAAAGGATCCATATTTAGTTTGAAATGCGGTCTTTGGAATGTCTTCAGGTTTCACGCAAATTTGGTGATATACTGCTGTCAAATCAATTGTCGTGAAGATTTGGGGCCCCCCCCCAGGGCATCAAAAAGTCATCAATTAGGGGCAGGGGATACCTGTTCTTTATTTTGACCTTGTTGAGGGCCCTGTAGTCTGTGACCAGGCAGAGGCCTCCATCTTTCTTTGCCACAAAGAAGACAACGGCACCAAAGGGTGACTTTGAGGGTCTGATGAGGCCTTTCTCAAATGCTTTGTCAAGATAAGCCTTCAGGGCGTTGTCTTCTTGTGATGTGGGGCAGTATATGGGTCATGCTTTAGGCACACTACCTTTTAGGTTGATCTTGTGTTGTATACCCCAATCAGGGGGCAACCCAGGTAGTGTTTCTTGGAATACGGAGGGAAATTCATTGACTAGCTGGTCTCTAATTGGGTTTTGTTTGTGCTGAATTTCTGTGTTTTTGAAGTGGATGACTTCATATGAACATGTGCTCCAATTTATCTTGCTAATGTCTGTTTCTTTCTCTGTTTCCATGATCTTTACAAATATGTGGTCCCTCATGAGGGTGCCAAGATGTGTTGGGTATACGTGATGGTGGACTTCTCCTCGCTGGATAGCAAAGGTGACACTGTCCCAGTTGATGTGAGGCTTTGTCTTTTGCATCCAATCTAATTCAAGTATGATATAATATTTGGGGATTGGAATGATGGGGCCGCTAATTGTTGTTTGGACGTCTCCAATTTGGTCCTGGAAAGGTTTTATCTTGTGGGTAACTGGTGTGCTGCGGTTGTCCACCATGATGACTTTCTTGATGCTACTTCAAATGGTAGGTAACTTCATGAGGTCTGCAAAACTCTTGTTAATGAGTGATTGATTGAATCCAGTGTCAAATAGTGCTGTGCCCTGGTATCTGAAAAAACAGAAAGGATAGGCAAGGAGTTTATTTCCAGTTTGGGTGGCAAACAGTAGAGGATCACTGGAGGGAACCTGGATCATGGTGATTGAGTCCACATCCTGTTCTCTGTACAAGTCTTGTGAAGAGGGGGAGGGCGGCTTGCCTAAGCACTCCCCTGAGCTTTTCCCTCCTTGTTGGTATCTTTGGTGCTGGCCTGGTTGGCTTGTGCAGTACAATTCCCGTTTTGAGGCTGGGTACTGTGGGCTTGGTTGTTTTGCTTATTGGGGAGAGGCTCTCTCTTAGCTGCAGGGTTTTCCTTGCACTTGTTGGTGGCGTGTAGATTGTCAGACTTCTGAGCTGCGCGTTTTCCTTCTAGGAATACATCCTCAAGGTTCTTGCAGTGGGTCATATTGAACTGACATCTAATGTGTGTGGGAAGGCCATTGTAGAAGTCCAGGCGTGGTCCAGGTTCATCAAAGTTGATGGTGTTGGGCGCACAGTCACATAGTTCTTCATATGCTGCAATTTATTCTTTGATGGTTCCTGTCATTTTGAAGGTTCAAAGCTCAGTCATAATCACCACGTCCGAGTCCTTCATGGAGAACCTTTTGAGGAATACGGCCTTGAACAATTCCCAATTTTTCTTCTGGTCAGGATGTTGGGCTAGTCATTTGGTAACAAAACGTGAAGCAGTCCCTGTGACACAGAGGGCAATTTTGCTGACCCAGAGTCTTTGGGGATACTTCACTTGTTTGAGCTTGCTCTCAGTGCTGTTGAACCAAAGAGAAGCGCTCTCACAGCGTAGTCCTGCAAAGGCACCAATCTCAGAGGTACATAAGCGTTGAAACACAATATTGGGTATCTCAGGTTGTGTAGGCACTGTTGTGGTTGGTGTGGTAGGGAACAGTCCGCGGGTTTTGAGAGCGTTGTACTGGTCAATGGATACAAGGATATTATTGTAGATGCCAAGGCCTGGGGGGATGTCTTGTCCTACTTTTTAATCTCTCCAGCCATTAGGGAGTGACATTGTTTGGGTTCTTTTCTTGGGAGGAATTTTTTCTTTGAGTTGGGTAGGTATGGATAACCTACCTGTGCTACCACTGTCAAGTTTATACTTCTGGGAAGTATAATAAACAAAATAAATGGGAAGATTAAGAAGAGAATCATACTTTATTTGATATGAATATAGGATATTATATAGTATCATGACAAGCCACATGCCGTCCATGTATGTCATAGAGATCATGGGGCTTATCTGAGTAATTTTCCTCTTGATTCACAAGGCTTAATCAAGTTGTGTTCCATTTAGGACCTGGATTGAGTGATCCCTGTCATAGATGGTTAATTGATAATGGTGCCACCAGTTTATTGCCTGGGCAGTGAACCATTTGGTGAGCCGCTTTGTGATTTACTTGGGGCATTAATTCCCTGAGAGGGAGTAATCAAAGATGTTGCAACACTGATCACCAAGTTGTTGTTAATATTTTCACAAGGGGCTATGTCAAGCGCCAAAAATAATATGGTAATCAAGGAAAAAATGCCAACACAAAGCAAATGACACATATCAAGATGAGCGTAAAACATATACACAATGGGTAAAAAGATGGGATAATGTAGTAAATGGGAAAACAAAAAGGAATAAACAAAGAGGCAACAGTATCAAAATAGTACAGAAATTATTGGGGCAAAAGCTATAAAAACATATGGAAAGGTTAGTAAAAAATCAATGAGAGAATTGGAAAAGCTTCTGAAGAACCTCAACTTGGTGATTGCCAAAATCAAGGACATCAACCACAAGGTCAAAGCCAAAGTTAAGTCCGCCGTCCTCATTGGGGAAAAATTCAACAAGATGTCCACAAAGGCACTAATGACAAAAATGCCAGACACCCCAGAGAAGACCATCAAGCGTCTTCTCAACATCCAGAAGACGGTAGTTGAGGGCCTCCAATTCAAGGTGTACAATCTTTCTGCGCTGTCTGTTTGGGTTGACAACCCGGAGATGTATGAACATCTCAAACCTGCTAAGCGTTCCAGGGCAGAGGAGGCTGAATCGCCAGCACAATTGATTGCACCAAGAATGACAAAGCCGGCTGAAGCTGCTGGCAAGGAAGAAACCCAAGAAGGTAACCTAAAAAATTATAATTAATAAAAATTCTTAAATACTTACCTTTTTTTAGAAAACATAGATGGTGAACTCCGCCAGGTTCTGGTCCCCTTTGTCCTGCAACCTTTTATGCTAATTATGCCACTCACGTGGCTAGGAAGATGTTCCTGTCCCCCCTGTCTTGCGGGAGCTTGAAGACAGAATTCACAGGTCCTTCCCAATGACAAGGGAAGCGCTAGCTGGGCTGACACATGCCAAGGGGGCATCTGAGTGGGCATTTACTGCCTACAAGGATGCCCAGCTGGTCTGCCTGGACCTGGTGGTCCTCAGTGGAGTTTACTGTGTAAAATCCATTGAGCTTGTTTAAGACGTCCTGGAGATGCTCCCATTCAAGAACATACTGGAGATGGGCTGGGCCCATGCAGCTGCTTGCTTATGCTTCCCAGTGGAGCATACCATATCTTACCTGTTGGAGAACTTTGGGTGCACAGTGGGGAAATTGGCTGTTGCAGACGCAACAGCTGTAAAGAAGATAAAAATCCTCCTGGCGGACTTTGGGCTGGCCTGGAGCGCCAATGAGACGGGACTCCCTGAGGCCATGGAGCTGATCTTTGCAAAGACTAAGCACAAAAAGAAAATCAGTACAGTATACAATAAGCTGTGCAAGTTCACTGAAGCCTTTGCTGGGCAAAGGCTTCATCTTGTTGTTTACCTTGGGTATATATTCTACTTTGGAATGGGCGCCAGTGTGGAGAATCTAGACAGGGTCCTTCTCAGGATCAACAAGGCCTGGCTCTCCCTGAACAGGAAGAAGGTCCCCCCTGGATACAACTTGGTCAACCACGTCATCCAGGATGCCCTGGTCCTGGCAGGGATTTACAGGACTGTAGCCCCAACAGAAAAGCTGCTCCTGAACTCCCATCTCACAATACTTTCTTTTACTAGCAGGCAGGAGTACTTCAATCAGGGTGTATTCACCGTCTACAGTGTGGCAGTGGAGGTTGTGCACCACCTCCATTGCGGGGTGGGTACATACTGCCAAACCCACTATAGGCGCCCACAATAAAAATCTCTTTCCTTGGTATAATTCTACGCTTTTAAATTTTACTTTTAAAATTATTAATTTTTATAATTATTATTTCTGCAAACAAGTTTTGCAAAAATAAATCCCAGAGGAGGTCATCATATAAGCATAAATATATCTACTTTAATAAAATTTACTTCTATTGTGTACACTTTTTATTTAACTTTTTTTGATTTGATTTTTATATTTATTTGGCAAAAGTGATATAGATAAATTCACATAATCCAGTATCTAGTGTTTAGGATAACCTCAGATGCCATAACAGAAAAATATTAATATAAAAAAATAAATTACTAACCTTCACTGCTGGTCCAGTCAAATGTAATTGTGGGCTTAGAAGCTTCTAAATATAAAATGATAATTAATAAATCTTAAATAGTAAATTAGAGAGTATAAAAAAGTTGAACAAGCTAAGCCTTTAATTGATTGGCTGTTTGACAAGGCAGGCAGGGATGAACAAATCAGTGTGGCCATAGAATTTGGCCACAATCTCAGCTGGGAGGGTATGGATCCCGGCCTGCAGCAAATCAAAGAGGTCCTCAGTCCCAGTTGGGGTTCCTTGCTTGACAACTTGCTTGAGCCACCAAAAGACTTCCTCAATGGGATTTAGGAAGGGCAAATAGGCAGGGAGAAAGAGAAGGCGCAGATTTGCTGTGGCCAATTGCTGGGGGCCCACTGCAATGCTAGTGTCAATCATCAGGAATTCCTCAAGAATATCAGCCACCTTATGAAGACCAACGTTGTCCAGCACAATAATGTTGGCAAAGCCCTGGCTTGTGCACCTCAGGTGCTCCTGGACTAATTAGATAAATGACAGAAAGGTACAGCTATTGTAAGAATCCAATATCATTTGATACAGAATGTCCCCTTTGGACCAAGGAAAGCCACCATTGAGTAGGCTGTGGCGCAGACAGCAGCACACCAAGCTACCCTATCATTGGAGCCTTTTGGGATATAGCCATACTCATTCCGCATAGACAAGGTAAATACTGATTTGTCAATGTAATAGAATTTGACTGTCCCCTTGGCTTTGAGGGCAGTGTACGCCTCTGTATATTTTCTTTGGACCTCAATGTTGGCTGGGCTATTACAATTATAGGGGGATACCCCAAGCTTTTTCCAGGAAAATCACATTCCCTTCACCAGATGGTAGTAAAAGGAAATCAAAGCCTCAACCCCAAAATTAGATTTAACCATTGACTTTATATTTGCCAGTTCAAAATGGCAGTGTGAGAATTGGGAAGCAGGTTAAGAGGAAATAAAACCAAGCTCTCAACCACAATAAAATTGTGGTTTCAGCAACAACCAAAAGATTGCTGCCAACAATTCCTGGGAGGCCAAGGGGGAGAAGGAATCAACTGAACACTAAAATCAACAGGCAAAACCAGAAGGCCAAATTAAACTAACAAATTTTGAGCTTTATTAGAGTAGAGAATGATGAAGCAAGGTCTTTTACAACACTTGCATTCATTTAAGGGATGTGATAGGATTAGGATGGTAGATTGAATATCACAAACTAATTGGCCAATGATATGAGCGGATACAAATGCATTTCTTGAGGCAGGAAGATCTTGACAAATTTTGAACGGACATAGTCAAAAGGAAAACTGAACCAACTAACATCAGGAACATGCTTTAGATGCAATTACCACTGCTCCCAGCTGATCTTGCACATGATATTTAACCAGAGGTGTCTCTTGGGTGGGTTAGGCGGGGGCATCTTCAGAATAATTCTAAAATATTAAATTGATGGCTTTTCTTAGGCTTTTTCAGTAACTTTTTAGATAAATATTCAAACATAATTTGGTAGAAATTCCTAAGCATTTGGCAGGAATTGAAGTGGAGGCCTAAGGGGGAGGTGTAAATTTACAGGCAGTCCCAGGTTATCCACTAGCAGATTGCCCATTTGTGCTCCTTGGTGAGCATGGTTGACACGCACAAGGATTTCTCTGTAGCAAGGACTTGGCCAGTATTGATGAAGGTGTTGAAGGTCTTGAAGGCGTACTTGGGATCCATCCCAGCAAGAGCCGCAACTGCCTTGTAATTGCCAGATTCACGTATTAGCTTGAGCAGGATGATGTGTTTGATATCTGGGATGCGCTTCTGAGCGGGCTTTAGAGGAATTGGTGATTCTAGATCCTGATTAGAGACTGGCTTGCAAGGCATAGGCACCTTGGTGTAAAATGCAGCAACCTTCTTCAAGACCAGCTGTCCCTCATCAGTTCTGAAGAGCTCAGGCTCCTTGTCCTCCTCCTGATTGTCATCACTGACATAGGAGCTCATAGCTAGTATCAAGTACAGGTTTAACCCTCTCCAGCATGGCTGACAGGATCAACTCTTGCCAGTACACAGCGTCAAATACATACAAAGTAAGTTTTACTTCCTTGTTTCTAACTTTCTTGGTGAAGGTAACCTTGGTGAGCTTCTGGGTCAGCTTGGGGACCCAGGGGTTGATGCTTTGCACCCTAGCAGCTTGTGCTCCTCAAACCAGCTGTTTCAGTGTAGCATCACTATCAAACTTTCCTCTCCTGTCTCCTTCCTGAGTAGGCATTTGTGTTGCACTAACTCTGTTCTTTGACCCGCGGGGGCAACCACAACTGCAGCGCACAACAGATGCCATAGTACTCTGTTGTTGTGTTCCTTCCATTTTACAATTTAATAAAATACTAAATAAAATTCAATTAAGTTACTCCCTAATTTTAATTTTTGCTTTTATCTGAATATGGATATTTGATTAATATTTTTTCCTACCCAATATCCCAATTATAGATTTTTTATTTCTTATTTAGTTGTTTTTGGTTTTACAACACCCATTTTAGAATGTCCAGAATATTTTCTACCCTTTTTCTCAGATTTTACTGTCAAATTTAAACACCCAACACAATATTTTTAAAATTTGTGTTTCAGATTGTGTGTCCTATTTTAGATACCTTGGTATCATTATTGATTACAGTCCATTGCACACAACATTTGAGTGATTTTGTTTACATAGTGAGTTGCTATTGTGTTTTTTTTGGATTGAGATTTGACTCATCACACTTGGGCGTATTTTTACACTGATTCACATAGTAAACATATGTGCACCAAAAGTCAACTCACACTATTTTGTTTGTGAATCCATGTATTTCAGATTGTATTTTGAATGGTTTGCTTTGCGTGTGAGAACTTCTTTGCTGTCTTGACCCATTTTGCCCATTAATACCAAAAATGTGATGGAAATTGCGGGATAATATGAAGCCATTTCTAAGTGATGGGGAATTACCACCCAAATCCACATAGAATTAATGATTAACCACCAACATGGCTTCAGATATCTTTTTGTGAAATTTCCAATTGTAATACTAGGATTAAGTAGAACAATTAATCCTAACCAAAGTATCCCAAGATAAATAGCCTGAGAAAGCATCAACATATCTTCAGAATAAAATTCTGGACATTGGGAGGCAACACAATTTTCAGTTTCCAGATTTGGGGGGGGGAGCTCTAAGATTGGCTTGCATGAAATTAACATTGGGCGGCACCAACAACAAAGTTCCAACTTCAGGGCCCCATCTTCCAGAAATAATTTGGTTGATAATTAGATTTTACAGAATATATTGTAACAACCCAACCACAGGACGCATTTTGAAAAGTAAATTAGAACTAGGGATGAATGATTTTTATTGTTAAAGTTTTGAGAAGACTCAACTCTTAGAGTTGAAACAGTGAAAATTATTCAATATATATCAAAAATTGACTAAGCAATACCACCTGAATCTTGGCCTCCTATTCCTTCCACATTGTCAAGTAAGTATCTGGTCCAGGTTGCAAAGAACCCTTGTGTGACCAATTTCTAACAACCATGCTGATTAATAAGCTCATATTGGGTGACCCTCATATTATGCCAATTTATCAACATCAATTTGCAAGGAGGAGCTGGTTTCAGCTGACAGACTGGAGCAGCCATAACCCATTTTCAATTGACCATTTGATTTAAATCTGTTAACTTGGTCAATTTTGATAAAGGTTTCCCAGCTTTTTGAGCCTTCCTGCTTGGGCGGATAATTCCTGGCATGATGGAACCTACTGTGACAAAAAATCCCTGTTAACATAGTGTATATTTTAACCTGATAGTTGTATTTTGTTTAAATCTGAGGTATTTTTGGTTGTTGTCATAGCTTTTAAAACTACTATATTATTGTCCTTTTTATTTAGACAGTTGTCTTCCTCAATCTAAATACTAAACTATTATTGGTTAAGTTGCAACAGTGGTAGAAGTGATAGGTTCAATTAATGACCTACTTACAAGAAATTTACACTAAGAAAGGATAAAGTGCTGTATGTATGACTAAACCTCACCAGAAGACTTTCATCCCATCCCGGATAGGGGCATACCTAGAGTTATATAGTTTACCAGGATTAAATAGTGCTCATCACCGTTTACAAACAACTTCACCTAAGGTAACACAACAACAGTACTTCTCTGCCCCAGTCAAATATGTCACAAAAAATACTGAACTTACAGTTAGAATCCTTCAAACTTGGTTTGAAAAGTACCAACATTGTAAGTTGGCTACACTCCACAGAAACCTGCCTCCATATTTTCAAGTTTCTGAACCCATGTGGGCTACCACAGCGTCAGGGCACCTTACAGGGCCTGCTGCAGCCTGGTTCACCAACTGGGCCAGCCAAGAGATAGAAATTACCTGGGCGCCATTCAGGGATGCCGCAAAGTCCTGCTACAGTGAAACCTTTTCACTCATTGTAGTGGGAACTCACCTCCTGGCCATTAAACAGACTGGGTCTGTTCCTGAATATCTTGTCGCCGCCCCAGAAGCTGTGACTGATGGGAACACTATGCTTCTCACCCTCATCATCAATGGGTTAAAGCCTCATATCTGTAAATGGGTGCCTGTAGGGCGCTGCACCTTCATCAATGACTGCTATAAGGCCATTGTGAAAGCTAAAAACCAGGACTTGATGGGATTCTGTAGGTCCAATGATGCACTCACAATCTTTTTATGAACCTGGCAGCAATCACAACCAAGTAGGCTGCCGCCAGTCTTGTCAGCAGGAAAATTGGGCCAAGCGCCCCTGTAAGGGGGAGCTTCAGTTAGCCCAACTGAGGATTTGGGAAAAGCCTGGGGGTTGTAGCTACAAGAGGCCCTACAACCCCACTTGACCCTCACTCTCAATCCCTTCTTGCAAAGAACCCATGTGATTAAAATTGTGCACAAAGTTGATACCCTAGACTATTCTAAGTGCACAGTGATGACCCTGTCCTCCAAACCAGTCATTAATCAAATCAAATTACTTGCTTGGCTTATTCCTTTTGCTTCCATGGGAACACCCACAGGCTCCTGGCAGATACTGGGGCTAATCAAACCATGGTCAACCAAGAATTTGCAATCCTTGGCAATTAGACCAGGTGCCCAGCTGATCTAAAGCAGTGCACGTAGCAGACTCCCATAGAGTAGCCATCACCCATGAAACAGTACCACTCTCAGTAATAATTAGCAACATCCAGGGTAGGCTCTCTGGCCCATCATTAGTGGTCTCAGCCATGATTTGATTGTGGGTTTGGACTGTTTACACCACAAAAATTCTTTCATCAACTGGGACACCTCTGTCATCACTATCAGAAGAAACAGTATTGGCTTTCAAACCTATCTTATTAAGATAAACAAGCTATTGTATGATACTATCTTTCTATGGATAACAGATAAAGGCTCCTACAAGTTTAAGGGAGAAAATTGGACTTTAATTAATGTTGTGTTGAGGTGATCAGGTCCAAATATCTCACCACCTTCCCCTCTGGAAGATTCACCACTAGCGCTGCAGGAACTACTTATTAAGTTTGAGGATGTCTTTAGTCAAAAACTAGATCAAACCTCCACCCCAAGAGATAAAGCACACTGTTTGGTTACAAGGGTCCTTACCACAGGCCTGCTCATTATACCTTATAACGCCAAAGAAAGACAAAAACTTCTGTCAACATCTTGTAGGTGCTCTAGACAAGGGTTCTATCTGCCCCTCTATTTCCCTGTATGGGGCCACAGTATTCTTTTTGGCCAAAAAGGAAGGTTCCCTCTGCCTAGTCACTGATTACCATGTCATAAAAAAAGTTAATGTAAAGAATAAATACCCCTACTGCCAATTGATGACCTGTTTGATACACTCACAGATGTACAAGACTTTAGCAAGATTGATCTCACCGCAGGGTACAACTAGGTCAGAATTGCCCCTGGGGATGCGGCAAAAACAGCCTTTTAAACATGCTATGGGTTGTTTGAGTGCTGTGTCATAAATTTCAACATGACCAGCACACCATCTACGTTTTTAATGCTCATGAACAAGGCCTTCAAGGACCTGGCTGTAAAGTGTGCTGTGGTTTACCTAGATGACATTATTGTATACAGTCAGGACTAAGACATACACCTCCACTATGTCTGTGCTGCTCTCAATACCCTTTGCAAACATCAGCTTAAGGCTAAACCCTCCAAATGTGAGTTCCTATGGTTAGAGTTATTATTCCTGGGGCACACCATCTCTGCCCAAGGGATAAAGCCTAACCCTGTCTAAAAAATAAATCACCAATATGCTGCTTTTAACAATAGGGCCAGGTATGCACACTTTTAGAAATGATTGTGTACATACACAAATCCGTCCCTAACTTTTGGAAGTTAATAGCTCTCCTTACTGAGTTGCTTAATGCTAAACAAGGATTCTGAGGACTCCTGTGCAGGATCAGGCCTTTGAGACACTTAAGCAGAAAATCACCACAGCACCCATCTTTTAGTTTCCCAATAGGAAATTTTAGTATGAGCTTGAAACTGATACCTCAGTTTGGCCATAAGGGTTGTGCTGCAGGTATAAACTAATGAAGGTGTCTTCTTTCCAGTAGTCTAAAAGTCCATAAAACTCACTGAAACCAAATAACACTACTATATCCTCAATAAGGAGTTATCTACAATTGTATATTGTGTCAATAAATGGTGTTGCTACCTGGAAAGTGCCATCTTCCCACCTTGGGTCCTCACATACCATAAGTCCCTTTAATACTTCAACACAGTCACATTTGACCTAGAATCAAGCAGGATGGGTTGAAAGACTGTCCCCTTACCAAGTACTCATAGAATACAATCCTGGGAAGTAGCTGGTCACAGCTGATGCCCTCTCCAGACTATACATAGCATCTATCACTGGGGACAATGGCCTAGACCTGTACTAGCTCATTCTCTATCTTTGCCCTGAGGCCACCTGCTACAAAGGCCTTAACTCAGCAACCATCTCAAAACTGAAGTACAACAAAAATCAGTTCACAACAGACGCTGGAAATGTCTGCTGCCAAACAGAGACAGGTGATAAGATGTCCTAAATCCCTATCACACAAAGAGGAGACACCATCCTGCATTGTCACCTCATCTTAGGCCACATCAGAGAACATAACCTCTTTGTAATTATGAAACATAAGGTTGGATGGCTTTGCATGCACCAGGACATCCTAGATCTCTTCAAAAATTTCTGTGCTATGTGAGAAGAGCACATCCAAGCCTTCTCCATCTAAATTAATACTGTATATCAAGGCCATGGAACCCTTTGAACAATGGACCCTTGACATTGTAGGACCACTGAACAAAGATATGCTAGGAAAGAAGTATGTCAGCACAGCCATAAAATATTTGACACACTGGCCTGTATCTTGGCTAAACACTAACCCTCACTACCACCATCATCACTCAATTCATTGGTAAGGAAACCATGGCAAGTTTTGGCTTCCCCAAGAGAATTTTCATTGATGGCAGATCTGAACTTGTGGGTGATTCATGAAGGCGTACTGTGCTAAGAACACCATCACATGGATAGTTATCATTCCATATCACCCACAAGCCAATAGGTGCATAGAGCGCCTAAATGGTTTATTGGTCCAAATAGTTGCCAAATTATCCCAGGAGCACCCAAACATTGCCTGAACAGAACATCTTACAACTGTACTACTGATCCTACAAGCCAGAATCAACTGCAGCACAGGGTTCAGCCCTAGTATGTTGGCCTTTGGTACCCCTTATGACATGGCAGGAGTAGCTGAGAGCAAGTTGAAAGCAACTGTCCCAAATAAATTATCTGTCACAGTCACTCCCTCATTAGCCCAGTGGCAGGACAAAGCCCGCAATCTTAAACAAAAACAGATCAAGGGGGTGGCAAGACACATTGAGGCAAGATATGGCATAGGTGATCCTGTTTAAATCCTCAACCCTAATTTGGCAAAACTCAAACCCAACCACCTTGGGCCCTTCTGAGTGGCCGCTGCTTACAGCAACTATACCCATCAGCCTGAGGATGCCCAAGGAAACACTAAGAGACTCCACCACAATCAATTGTGCCCCTGTCACGCCATAAATGCCTAGAAGGGCTTTGTAAGCAACTTACCAGATCTTCTACAAGCTCTGATCTTGGTCCTGGACAACAAGCAGGGGGTGTTGCAACCAAGGTTACTCCCCTCTCTGCTAACATATCTCACAATGCACAGGGGGTGTTCAGAGAGATGCCACATAACATATCCAATGGTATAGGGAATCCTGTGGCTAATCTCAAATTACAGGTGTTATCTCCTGAATAGGAGTGCTGCTAATTCGGTGCACTGATCCCTCACTTAAGTTATTACTAGCCAAAACCTTATACCAAACCTGCCACAGTGCCACCCCCTGGTGGACTTGTCTCTTCTTGATACAGTATATTAATTTCAATATTCTCCAATAAAATATCATCTAATTCCTATTATTTTCCTTTCCGTTGGGCTATTGGCTTTCCTATCTAAATACTGAACTATCATTGGTTCAGTTGCAACATATGATGAACTTGGGAATTAGCACTGATTGGCTGACAGGAGGCACTTTTCAGGAGTTAAACCAAAAGGGAAGGAGAAGCCAGTAGTATAGGCAAGGTAGCAACAGAACAATTGGTTTCACATGGATATATTAATTAGGAAAGTGACTATGTATTGCTGCAGTCAAACCTACAATCCCAGAAAAAAGGGCCAATCAGTATGCACTATTAATAGACAGGCTAATTGCCACATTTTGGGGAAAAGGTTGACGCCATCAATTTATAAACTGGGAAACAAAAGAACAATTTTATAATCAAGGGACCTTTCTTGTTTCCCCTTGGCATACATGGATCTATAATTGACTGATCCATCCAATATTACAATAATAGCAAGGCGTGTTTCTCAGCTTTGTTCTCCTACTCAGCTATCATAATGTAGTGAGGAAGTTGGTCTGGGTCAGGATGGTAAAAATAGTGGTAGTGGTAATTGGAGTGACCAGGTTCCTTGAATATGGAGCAGGCATTAGTACATGGCTTGGATATGTGGCCTAATTCACCACAGTTATAAAAGGCGTAACTATTTTTGGGGTTGAGGCAGGGGCTATATCTGGGTTTGGGGTCCACAGCTTTGGGCAAGAAAAAGAAGCTGAAATTTGATGCTCAACTCATTGAACTTAGCTTCCATGGCCTCAGCAAGTACTGTCTCCCTCTTAGCCTTTTTTTAGCCACAAAGGGGTTAAAAATGCTGAGTGTGAAGGCTCCTCATCCAATTTGTGGTTGAAATAGATAGCATATTGTTTGATGACTATATTTTATGCATTTCCCAGAGTGTGTGGATCCTCTTTAAAAATGAGAGCTTTATATGGAGGCTAAGGTGGCCTCAAAGATAGGGATCCCAATAAGCTTGTAGAAGATCTCAACAGATATAGTGCACTAAGTACCAGTGGTAAATTTGACATTTTGGGCAATAATAACATTGGCTTTTTTTGGAAGATGACAATAAAGTTCTTTATACTGATAAATTTAGAGATTTGATGTGATTCATGTGGTAACGGGCATCTGGTTTTTGGCTCACAAAGCTCACATTGGCCTTGGTTTCCCTGTCATCCCAGTTAGATAAAACAAGATACTGGTGCCAAAGTCTGGCTTTATCTTGAAAAAAATTATTTATC
Organism: Entomophthora muscae; assembly: GCA_014839935.2. Taxonomy (NCBI): domain Eukaryota; kingdom Fungi; phylum Entomophthoromycota; class Entomophthoromycetes; order Entomophthorales; family Entomophthoraceae; genus Entomophthora; species Entomophthora muscae. The sequence goes on from QTSX02002248.1 coordinate 221,645, forward strand.
TTCCTTCAATTTAGAAGCATCTGTTAACACAAAATCAGTGCAATAGTCATCCTAGGAGAAGATCTGCACTTTATACCCTTCACTCTTAAAATGATCAATATTCTGAGTGGCCTAAAACTTAATAGAAGCAGGGGGCTCAGCATGGATAGCTAAAGGGAGAGAGTTAGAAGGGGAGCAATACCAGAAGGGGAAGCCTCAACAGGCTTGGTAAAAGGAGGGGATGGCATTAAAATAGGTATACCACAACAACAGTAAGTAACAATAAGAAAATATGAGTAGTGAGATAGGTGTGACCTCCAAATTTTTGTAGCAGTGAACTACAAAAAGCCTAAAAACAAGTTTAAGAGAGTAAAGAACAGTACCCACCTTATTTCTGACACATTTATTTCTAGGAACCTAATTACAAAATATGACATCATCATCCACATTAAAAATATATATTGCTTCAAAGTTCCTAAAATGATGTCATAATGTTGGAATTAGGTGGGTACCTAATGAACAATTTATTAAAGTGAACTGAATTCACTTTTAAAGCTAACCATTAGTGCTAACTGATTTATTTGAATTTAAAGTATTTGAGGCTAACGCTATCACATTATGTATTTATACCACATATTTTGAATGCTAGATTGAGACCTATTTTTGAATAACTGCATTAAAATTATGAGACTAGCTTGGTGGCATGGGTTACGCATTCATAATTTTCAACATATTTAATTTTGTCATTCAAAAAATATGGAGGAGTTTGGCTTGAGCAGGTTGGGCGCCAATTCTGATAAGCTAGGAATACAGCCCATAGTAGGAAAAGTAAACACAGGAAAAAGCAATAGTCCCAATGGTAACTGCATACATAAAAATCATAAAGCCGTAAACAAAAGTATAAAGCATTGCTAGGTCTGATCTGAACATGCCACTGAACATGTTTTTATAAAAATCAAGGTCGTAACTCGCTACATCTGGCTATGTACCAATAATGAACAAGGAATTCTTTGCTGGGACGTGGTTCTCATCTGAAACCATTATAACTCTAAACTAAAGTATGGGCTTTGAATTGGATGGGAATCAAGCTCCCATCTCAGGCTATTCTAAACTGAACCATTGTGACCCGATGTTCCTTATTTAAGAAAAGCCAAGGCCACTGGTCGCAATTACATAACTTCTGGATTCAGGGTTCAATTCCAGAAAATAGTTAAAATGTGCTCCACATCCAAAATATACTTATCGGATAGAAACATTCAATGATCTTTATAGTTTGATTCCAAATGACTTGCTATTTACTTTATTTTGTTTTCCAGACAGTCCCTAGCTTATAAGCCCTAATATTAAATTATTGGACTCAATAGCCTCCCAAAAGAACAAATATGAATAGGCAATAATTCCATTCATGTTTTTCATAAGTAATACTGAAACAGGTATATGATGTATTCAATATTTTTCTTATCAATGCACCCTTTATTTGGGACTTTAAACAACCTTGGAACTTCTTGTAAGAACAGATTCACAGGAAAAATGTTTTATTCCAAAGAGAAAATGATTGTAAAAGTGGGCAACCATGCATGCATCAATTGGATGTGATTAGGTGCAAATCCTTTGAATAATCTCATCCAGAGACCCCATACTTAATAATTTCCCTGGGATTAGGGCTGTGACATATCTGAAACAGAAGTTACTTTACAATAAAGGAGCCATTTGTTTCAGATCAAGAAATAATTCCAGAAAATCGGACCCAGTGATTTTTCCAGAACCTGGGCCTTACATTTGCCACCAGCAGATGATCCATTTTGGATCAAAACAAATGCATCGATGGATTAAATACAATACAGTGTCTATAATTTTTAAAATCAAATAAATCAATAAAAGTTTAAATTTAAAGATTGTTTAAAAATTAAATTTTTATATTTTTTTACCTAAACCCCTTGGTTAAATCCTGATATTTTTCACTGGATGTCAATCAGGTGGCACTGGATATCTAGAGGAAGAAAGCCTTCTCAACCTCAAAAACAACATCAAAATTAGGATTTCCCATATTAGAGGAATTCACTTTTTGAAATGAGCAAGTTAAAAACACAACAATTACAATATTTACTGTAATTGTTGAGTTTTTTGTCTGCTGTAACCCTGCCTGGGATAAAAAACTCAAATGAAATACTTATACAGTGTTTTAAAGCTGTAGTGATAAGCAAAGTTAGGTCATCCTAAAGCAAAAATCCACTCAACTGAAAATTGAAATCAACTCAGCTCAGAAAAAATTCAAGCTTATGAATTTGTAGTAAATTACAAAAGATTTTTCCCTTTATATTTTTTCTTAGCTGAATTGATTTCAATTTTCAGTTGAGTGGATTTTTGCTTTAGGGTGACCTAATTTTGCTTATCACTACAGCTTTAAAAACTGCTATACAGCGTCTTTTTAAAAATAAGTCAAAATTTTGACAAATACCTTTTCACCAGAGTTTATACAAAAATAATCTAAGAAGTATATTTATAAGCTTATCAAGATTTAAGCATTTACTTTAAGAGTGTACATGCCTATATAAGAATAAAATGCACAATTTTTACATGTATCTAGATAATATAATTTATAATAAAAATATTTTAATTGAAAAATTATGCTAAAAAGGTACACTAGTTCTACAACCCATCAATATAAACAAAAATGTTTCAAATCAAAATCAGTTCAGTCCAGAACAAAAGGCAACTGGTTCCACTTGAAAGTCAATCAGAGTCAACAAAGGTTTTATTTATCCAGGTCTAGATTAAAAAAGTCAACAAAATAAAAAAAATGTGAATAAATAATTTCAAAACTGAGACAGCCAATAAAAGAACCACATAATATAAAAAAATGTGAACTGGCTTCATTCTGAAGCAATCTTTGTCAGCTGTTTCATTGATTTTATAACAAAATGTTATAACCAGAGAACAAAATAGAGTCAGTCAAAAAAGTAACATTTTCAAACACAAAACAACTGTTTTTTTTTGAAAATCTGGATTTTTCATGACTCAAAATAGAAATAGAGGCTTCCAATAGTGAATCCAAAAAAATTTATTCAGGAAACTACATCTTTATTTTCAATTTATATGCTTCTAAATTTGACCACTTAGGTCTGGGAGAGTGTCTAAAATAGGAGCACAAATTTTATATAAAATTAATACAGTAGTTTTAAAAGCTATGGCGACAACCAAAAATACTTCATATTTAAATAAAATGATTTCAGATTTAAGCAAACCCCAAGTCAGGCAAGATTCAGGAATCAAATAATTTAAATATTTTTGGTGAACAGACAAGATGGCGAACAACAAAATTTCACTAACACAAAATATGAAATTATATCAAACAGTGAACAGTGTATTCTTAAATACAAACAAAATGAATTGGTACAGCAAGTGAGATGGATCCATGCTGTTCCAGAATATATTACAATCTGATCAGGATTCATATGAGCCACCAGCAGAAGAAAAAAACAAAACAAAAATGGAGAAACCTAGAAGCAATATTTCAAAAAACACAAAACAAAATGAAGTCACACAAAATGCGTAGTATGAGCAGCCTAAAATAGAAAATTAACAGTTTAACAGCCAATCAACAGCTATCCCATTTAGGAACAGAGGCATTTTATTCATTTCAATGCCTCCTGATTTGTGTAAAATGGTTTTGATAACTTTCTAAATATAGACTTGTGATTACAAAAAAATCATAAAATTTTAAGCTTCTACCTTTAGTGATTTTTCCTAGGTTTTATTTACAATGGTTTTTAACAACAATATTTTTGACAGCGCCAGCAGCCAAGCCAACAGCAGCCAAGCCAGCTTCAATAGAGGTGAGGCTCAGGGTGTAGAGGCACCCAGTTACACCCAAGCCTTTGAGGCGGGTAATGAGGAAGCTGACCTTTACTTGATCCCCAACCCCTATGGGTTTGACTTGTTCAGTAGTCACCTAGCATCCAGCTCTCCCCCTCCCCCTTACCCACCCCCACACAAGCTGCCCATCAACCAACCAATCAGAATGACAACCCTGATTTGGAACTTTTCTGCCACAAGCCAACCTGCCCCCCAGCCAATCAGGCTTCAGCTCCCGCGGCCCAGCCCCCAAACACAGAATAATCGCTGCCCAAATTCTTCAGAAAATTGTGGCACTCAATCAGCGTGGCCTGACTTGGGAACATATTGCTAACCAATTTCAACTTACCTGAGCTACCGTCATGGGGGAATTCAACAACGTCATGAAAGGGAAGAACCAGATTGGGACAGCCAAGAAGCCAAAAAATAGCCCAACAGTCCCAGATCAGCAAGGCATACCTGATCATGCCCAATCTCCTGCAGCGGGACCCCAAGCTTTCCTTGGCCCAGGTCCGGAAAAAACTTGCACATCATGGCATTTGGGTTTCTGAGCGCATGGTGCAGCTCTGGATGCAGGGGAAAGTGGCTTTGGTCTGGGATTTGACCAACTGTAACAAGGACTGATGGGAAGACAGCAAGGATTCCCCATATGATCATGCCAGTGAGTCCACTCTGGTCCAATGCCTGAAAAGTGTTGCAACATCTACGATTACTCCCTCTCAGGGAACTGATTCCCTGAGTGACTTGCTGAATGATTCCCTAACTAATCATTAAGTTGGTGGCACTCTTATCATTTGACCATCTATTATGGGGATCATACATTACAAATCCTGAAGGGAACACTACTTGGACAGACCCTGTGACTTAAGCGGAACACTACTCAGATAAGCCCCATGACGTACATGGACAGTAGGTGGCTTTCCATGATACTATATAATCCTCAATATCCATATCAGATAAAGGATCATTCTCTTCTTGATTTTCCCCTTTATCTCATGTATCATACTTCCCAGAATTATATACTCGACACTGACCGTAATGATTCCCTCTATATGTGAATTTTATGGCGTAATTTTTGCGTGACAGGCTTCTCTGTTTTCTGTAAGTAGTAAAAAATACTTTATGGCAAAGATAGCTAACTCCACCGCAAAGTAAAGTGAAGGTGCATTTTCATTAATTTCCCAGTTGTTGTGAACCATCTTTTATAGTTTTTTGAAATTAACCCATCACATTACCCTAAAGGGTATTTTGAAGCTTAATCCTTATCAAGTAAACCGTCCAGGAAACCGGTTTCCGCTTATTGAGAAGGGCGAGTAACTAGTAGTCTGCTCGGGTAACCCCTTGATTCTTCCTTCCAATGCTGTTGAAATTGAAGTGCTTTTGATCCTGACTGTTGACATTCAGGGAGTTGACTTGGGGGATGAGCTAATCATGGGGTTGCCAATGTGAACAGTAATCGTGAAAAGAATGGAGCCAAACCTTAACACCCTTCCCCACAAAATGCTCAACGCAGGGTGGGGTAAGTTGCTGAGACATTTCGAGAGACTCGGGGGAAACGATAAGGAGGACACCGCGGACAGAGAGGAGGTGGCCAGGGGCACAGAGTCCTTTTTCGACATAGCAGCAGGCATACAAACAAGCCCACGATATCAGCATGACCTCCCGAATTTGTTGTGGTGAACAGCAGATAGTGAATAGTGAGGCAAGAAGAGCTTTGTTTATTTCCGCGGTAGGTGGCATTTGAGAAGTTGGATGTCATCGTATGGTCAACGAAGAATAAACCTATGGGGTTCGCCGTAAATCCCCACCCTTGGCTCATTTTTTTAAACAATACAGGTGATTGTTAGTTTCCTTATCTCTGTTATACTACTAGCCAGAGAAGTTGGGTTATTTCTCAAGTGTATCAGTAACAGCACAGGTAATTTAAAGGCGCCTGATTAAAGCTAGAGATGTTTTCAGCTGGTGAGAATTGCATTGCTTGATTTAGATTAACAGGCTCCAAAAGCTAGCCTTGCGAAGATGAGCGACAGTTGTGGCATGATTATTCGAAGCGTTGATTTATTTGAGATCGTATGCAATTTAATTAAGGGATGTCACTCTATGTCATGGGATAGGTTGGCGATTAACTCCCGCGAGTCAATGTTCAGATCGAACCCCTTTCCGACTATAAAGGGGATGTCGTGGTCGCTGAATATCTGGAAAAGGAGCTGGATGTAGTTTTGCTTGTCCGAAGAAACACTCAGCGGGAACATCTCGGGGAGCCATACCGGTTGGGATTCGGGCTCCAGGAACGAGGGGTGCTCGAAGGAAAGGGTAGGGGCACCGTTACAACTGGCCAACGTCAAGCAGGGAGCGCTCTTTTCAGTTTTGATCAGCGTTCTTGAGTTTAGCTCCTCGATGCCCGAGACGCTCGAGGGTGCCTCAACGATGGGGGGGGTCCGTAAGGTTCGAGACATCGGTTGATTCACGCGGCGGATCCTTGTTGATAACTGTATGAACAGACATTTCCTCGATGGCGGGGAGATAGTTCCTATTGCAGAAGCTGTGGACGCACCCGGTAAATAGAATTGTCATGAATACTACCACAGTTGGTCCAATCTGCTTGTTTAGCAAAATGACACTGAAGGCGACTATTTGCGCAATGTAGAGACCAGCAAAACATTGTTTCAGTGCCTTGACGTAGTAAAGCCCGCTGGATTCACACTGGGGACCGGGTTGGAAAACACACACTACCTTGTAGAGAGTCGTGAAGTAGGAAGCTGCAAAGTAAACGACAGCAAAGAAAAGGATTGATGGAGCCAGGATTGCGTAAGTCAGAGATATGGTAACCACCAGAGTGTGGGTAGGCCAAATCCATCCCCAGACGGGAACAATTGTAGGCTTCTGGTTGAGGAACCCGCGCGGAGTATAGAATTCCCAGTGTTTAGACTTGATTGATCGCATTGCCAAGGAAAACGGGGAAAGAAGCTCCAAGGGGCAGTTGACAAGCGACTGAAACGACAAGAATATAATGAAGAAGGTCGCTACTTTGGGCATTTCGCGGGCTAGAACGTCAAGTGCGGATGGGGGACTGTTGATGATGGGGATGATTGAATTGATTGCTCCGTTGGCAAAGGTGACCACAAACAGCACGTTGAACAGGAGAAACAAGAAGTGCTTGTCCATGATGCTGAGTTGAATGTCGGTATTCTGCCTGGCTCCTTCCCATTTGGTGGTAACCAGGAGGATCTTGAGCAGAAGGTTGATTAAGAGGGAGATCAAAGCAGAAGGGATGAAGCCCTGAATAAAGCTTAGAACAAAGGATGGCAGGCCAAGGATAAACGTGAGGCCGAACTGAGATGCAATGGTTGTGATTGAAGCCAATGAGGAAATCAAAGTAACTGGCACCGCCCAGAAAAGAATCAACGCTGCCACGAAGCACTTGAAAAGTAAAACTCTCAAGCCCCGGTCGTATGGCTTGATATGAAGATTCTCCCACACAACATTGGAGGGATGGACATTGGGTGTCACTGTTATTGGCTTGGGGTAGCACAAGGATTGGCTGGCCATCCTTGCCCCCAGCAAAGTTGAAAAGGTAACAAACGCCCCTGCGCTAGTGCCTTGAGAAAACTTTTCCTTCTCCTGCTGAATCTCCTTGGTGAGTTCTTGGATGGAATCACTTAGTCGAGTGGCAAATCGAATTGCTTTCTTCTCCCTCTTGTTGAGATCGATGTTAACAGATATGTCCCAGTCCAGGCCTAGAAGGACTGAACTTAGACGTGGCTCGTTGGGAACAAGCTGATGGGTATTGACTCCCTCTTCGTTGCCATTAAAGATCTTTGAACGGAAGGTGGGGAAAGGTGGCTTGACATGAAGCATAGTCTTTTTTCTCCGAATTGGGGGACTTTCTGACTTTGGGGGGCTCTGAGCTATGTTTTTGTTCGAAGCGCCTAATGTCGCATCAGTGGCAGTGCTTTCAGTCCTTCGAACGCCCCTTCTAGATTTGCAGATGGTATAAAGGTTTTTTAAAACAAATACTTCTAGTCGCGTTATGAGTATCTGGCGCTGCTCCATCAATTCTGTTAGTCGCCAGGTGCGTTTGACAGTAGTGATTTCTGATATACCCCCAGGAAAACAATTGAACAGCAGCGTTATTGCTGCCGGATCCCTGAGCTCTTTGGGAAGGTCCGTTAATAGTAGGGTGCGATTGTTTTCTTGCTTGAGAAGGTAGTCATTACGGACCTTGTGGAAAAGACGAAGCTCTCTGGCCACAACAAGAACAAAGCAAACTAGAATAGAATATTTTAGCAACCAGGGCAAAAGGCTTGAACATTTTGGGATAAAACCATCTTATTAAAATTTAACCCCCTGACTTGAAGCCAGGAGTGGACCAGACATAATATCCTGGCTAAAAGAAAGGTACCAAAATATTTGGATTTGAGCGGTGTAAAAACCCAACTTAATTTCAAGCTCAAAAAATTAAGAGAGCAAATGTAGAAGCAGCTTTGAAAGCTTAGAAAATACCTGAAACGAAAGCAACTATAGATGCATGCCCCCATATTCTCGACTTGTCTTTCAGATTTGATATTGAAACACTATCCAACCCAGAAAGCCCAAGTTGATCAAATACGTGAAGTGGGATTAGGGTTAAAGGGACTGCCAAGGAGAAGATCAAAAACAGATACAGGAACAGCCGAAGGAACCTTAATATGCTATATGAATCAAGGCCGCAATTTTCCAAAACATCACTGTGACGTGTCCTCAGGAGTGGTAAAATCCACCCGAATAACCCTGAGGGCAGTTTAACAAATTGCTGACTAATACAATTAGATACAGAAGCTGATGATTAAAAAACCTTTTGGGGAGTACATGAAGCCGCGGACTATACGTTATCGGGTATGCTGATCTCAACAGGCAGAAAATGAGGAAAATAATTAAGCCAGCACCAAAATTATATCCAAGCGAATAAAGAAAGTTGACAATGTTATTGTTGCTAGAGGAAACGGCAATCTGCTCATCAGCAGTTGGAGATTTTATAGCCATCAGCTGGTGACACCAATGTTTAGCTCTTGGAAAAATGGGTTCTGGGAGTTTGATGCATTTGGAAAATACAACTGGGATCTTTAAGTAGTGACTAAACTGTAGAACAATGCAGCTCCTCTATCGCTTGTGGCAGGAACTCCATGGCTTGGATTGGGCTTTATAAGCAGGCTCTTAACAAGTAGGGCTTTTCAACAACAGATAAAGCAACATTGATTCGACTAGTTGGTAATGCCCCGATTTCAACTACAAAACCCAGACTCTTAAGATTTATTTGATTTGCTGCGCTGAACGCAATCTAACCTCGATTATTCGATATCCAAAAACCCTCACAATTGCTTAAACATCAAATTGAATAACGATATAATTTTTTGTTGGGAACTGCTGACTTGTTATATTTACTTTTCACTACAACAGAGACCTGTAATCTATAGGAAACATTTTCTCTTAACCCGTCTTCTCTTAAAAGAGACTACTGGTTAAAATTCAAAAATCGGTGAAGTGTGGTGCAAGATTTAACGTGGTATGTTGTAGCCATTTATATAGCGCTCCTTAATGAACCACCTCTTATAAAGATCAATTTAATTCTTTTCGACAGGTATAGTAAAAACCAGGAACTCTTGCCCAAATAAAACTAGCCTTAGGGGTGCAAAGTGCATTTTAGTTTTCAAGTTTTACGCATGCAATCAAAAATCAGGAACCCGCCTTTAGTTCAACCATGCAGGCGTTCGCCTTTCAGGAGGGATGGGTTCTAAATCCAAGTGATGGCATTTGAATTTCAAATCAAAACTTGCTGAAACCATGGGCATGCTTATCACCCATACAATTCAGAGCAGTTAAAATATCCTGCTACACCAATCGATAATACTTGGTGAACTTTAGTATGATATTCGCCCTTATTATTGACATACCTTGGCAATCGATCACACTTAGGGCTGCGTCGTCCCACCCCCGGACAAAACCCGGATTCTGTCCGAAGTTTCTGAAAATGTGGAAGGTAATATATTTTCTATTTAAAGCTGATTTTAAATCCGATCTTCCAGAATGCCGGAAAAAAGAAGATCTTTGTCCGGGGGTGGGACGACGCAGCCCTAATCACACTGCAACAAACTATCCTTCACATTTAAGATATATTTTCCAACTACACACGAAGTATTCTAAAGGCGGCTTGGAAGCTAATGCACCATCTAAATCTAGCATGTGAGCCTGAGCAGGGTATGCAGCTCCTAAACGGTAAGCACAGGAAAACCAAGGCGGGCAAAGCGAAAGCGCTAAAATCAAAGGGGTTCGATCTGGGTGGATTATTCTTTGGGGGTCACCCCCTCGATTTAAATCGGAAACAGTAATGCTTTATAAAGGTCAAAAATCAGATTACTAAAAGCTCAGAGCCAAGTAAATCAATCAGCATAAGCCAATCAAAACCCCGGTTTAAGAACAAGATTCATTTTATAAGCAGATCCAAAAATCAAACCGCATAAAAGAACCTTTATAAGATCGTTTTAAAATAAAAAGGGAAGGTTTCAGCACATTCTAAACCATGCAAATATAACCTCATATCAACTAAGCTTGATCCCCTTCCCTTTTAGCTTATCAGTAGCAACAATCCAAATCAATCTCCTACAACTATAAATACCATACTCTAGACTATATATCATATCCCTATGGCATGTTTAATTTATTCAGCTAGTATACATAACTACAGTTCAATCTTTTGAAATCATCTCCTGATACCATATTTTCAAGAGTTGGTAAGTTGATAGCACTGTTTTTGTTGGTAGATATAGTATTATTTTTATTAGTGGATGTATCTGTACAAGGGCATACAGTTACCAAACAAAGTATTGGGCTATTGCCTTGACCCAGCATTATGTTGCCGTGTATTCAAAGAAGCATAATTAGAAAGGAGTCTTCACAGCAACTGATAACAAGCCAGCAATCCAATATAAAGTAGGGGCATCCAAGCAGATTCCACAAGCTATTTACAAGAAGAGGTCTAGTAATTGAATTTGATCCTACTGACAAAGTGATGCTGTAGGGAAGCAAGATAGAGAGGAGAAATGATAACTTTATTGAATATCAGGTGATAGCCTTATAAGATGATTGTAGAACATAAACAGGACCAGGGTATTTCCAGATACTTGAGAGAGAATCCAGATGTTGTTCTGGGAGTAGGGCAAGTTGGGATGGCAGAAATCATGCAATAGCCATATTTGGATCACCAGAATTGCCAATCTTGACACTACAAAAAGGTTCTGTAGCAGCTTAGAATAAATCAGTCTGCCCTTCAATACCTCACTGAAGGGTCTTTTATAGGGCCCAATGCCCCTTTTCAGGATAGCCTCTGATGCTTCTAACTCTTTGCGTTACCAGCTTATTCATTCCCCTGACTTCCAGCTTCAACCCCTAGAGTCAGGATCCATGCAACATGGCAGGGATTGATGTTGGGTACTCAGTGCAGGGCACTTAATATGAACCTTTTCAAGCTTATTTTGTAAGTGTGTGTTGGTAACACCTAATTGATTATTATAAATTTCAAGGCACTGTACCATAATTGGATGGCACACCAATATCATCCTGTTAATTAAAACCAACTAACTTGATCCTGTGAAGTTGGACCTAGTTTGATGAATCACAGTCAACTAGATGTTGGCTGGTCCAGGATCCGTATCCCAGGATATTCTTGCTTGCCGCGCCCACTTAAGCCAAACCAGTTATATTCAAATCCTCTTCTGAAACTGCACTTTTGACCAATTCAAAGCCCCATATACTGGTGTGACTATATTGGGGCAGCCTCTATTCAAAGCACCTGGTTTGTTTCTCTGGGCAAGGCTCACCCAATACCAGTGAATTGATGGATCCCTGAAATTATCTCAACTTGGCTGAGGCATGCTGCCAGTTTACTGATATGTCTTCTATATGCCGACCCAAACAGACTATCCCTCCTTTACAGATAATGGATGCTGTGAGCTGATTGCTGGTATGTCAAATGCTGACCAGGCCCTCTGTCATGGCCCATATCAGAGTCTGGTTGGACTCCTGCAGGGGAGATAGGCCAGGCCTGGAAGGCCAAGTACACAATAGGCACAATTCTGACCAGATAGTTGACTGCAGTAGCTAGGGAACACCAACTTCCAGTATGGGGCACAACCTGGTTGGCCAGCCCCAATACTCTGATATAGACAAACCCCAACTTAATGAAGTCCTGGGCAGGAGGCACAGTTGGCAGGGGATAAGTAGGAGGAATCTCCAGCATGGAGGGCAAAATGATCACTCTTGGTGGCCAGGAGAAGCAGATACGTGAGGTTGTAAAGTGTAGTGGAGCTACAAATAAATGCAAACAGAATAGTTATATTGGTGCAAAAGTAGATAGTTCTTGCAAGAAAATATGATCCTGAGCATAAAGTTGTTTATTTTTAAGATGTCAACAGTGAGGAGGGCTTCTCCTCCTCACTACTTATACTCACTGGTAATTTTGAGGCCTCTTGTGCCACCAGATAACTGATGGCATCAATTTCAGTTAAACTTATGATTTTGGCTGGAATTTGCGTACTTGGGCCTGAAGGTAGATGCTCATTGGTTGGTATAACAGGAACCTTGCTTGGGCTGCAGCAAGCCAAGGTGCCACTGTTATTTATAGATCCTGCAAGCAATTGAGCGCCCAATTACGCAATCATGCTCCTGATGTCTTGTTTCCTGACAGTCAAGATGGCCAAAATTGTTACTGGAATTGAAGCCAGGGATTTGAGGCTTGTGTGCCTCTCAAATCCTGGGCCATTTGTTAATCCAAAGGGGTTTTTTCTTGCTCTGAGAGACAATTTGTGAGGGTTTCCAGGCCGTGGGTAGCTTGGCCTCTAAGAAGGCCAGCTGGTTGTCCAGGGCTTTCTGGGCCCTGACACCCTCTTTCATGAAATGCCTCTGGAGGCTAAATAGGCCCCCATCTATGGCTGTTGTGATTGTACCACCAAGACAATCTTCTCTGATTTGAAGGATACTGTACATGAGCCTAAGCTACCCACCTCTGATCCAGGTCAAAGCCTCCTGCCATCTCAGAAGTCCTCTGACCCTAATTCTCTTTGATAATCACTGTCACTACTAGGTTCAGTATCAGGAGAGCTGACACAGATAACATCATCTTGGCTGGAAACACATGTCTTCAAAAAGAAGAAGCACTAAGTTCAGAAAAAAAACTCCAGACTCTGGCTTATTAAACCAGGCCATCTCAACAAATTGGTTGGGGTGAAACACACAAAAGCTCTGCTGTGATCTTCAAATAGGGCCAGAAGAGCAGGGAACCCAAGGACGGGTAGTTGGGTGTTTTTGGCGCCAAAATTGGTTCATGCTGCCGCTAAACCTCCCTAAATTCTGGAGGCTTGATAAAAGAGGTTCCCCCTTGCCACTTCAGCACTCTTCCAAAACACACTAATGGCTGGAAGAATGCCAAAACTTCTGCGGTATTCCAATAAACTATTGAGCATACGACTGAATTTCAAGCTTAAGTTTGAAAAGATAGCTATTCTAGGATGGAGATTATATTGATCTATATGCCTGTACAGTATCTTACAAGCCTTGGTTTCAATTTGCAGCATCTGCAACCTCTGTGCTGCTTTCTGGGCCCTTTAATTCTGAAACTGGGGAAGCTGTAGGACCAATTTGCGGGATTGCTTACTTGAAAAATCTGGCAGAAATTTCTCAATCACCTCTATTCCTCTTGCTTTTTGTCAGGGATGTCATATTTTACCCTTCTAAAACTCAAGGGCTGGGGTAGGATTTTAACCCTGACCAAGTTGCACTATAGGCTGCCAGCCTTGAAGATCAGGAGCTCACCTGCCTGCATTTTTGGGATCAAATCTTCCTGGATTCAACCCCCAGATGCCCTCAAATGTGAAAGACATTATGCAAAGGTACCAAAAGTGGCCCAACAGAGCACTGCAACCGCTTGCCAAATGGAGGTGAAGAGGCCTCCACTATTAGCCTGATGAGCTTTATGCCTGCTCTGGTAATAAATCAAACCCCTGCCCATGAAAAGGACTCTGACCACCAGATCACCCTCAATAATACTGCTCCAGAACAGAAGGGTCTCACAACCCTTTGGAAGGATTTGATCAATCAATGAATGCCCTGTGCCTGTCTCATTTTGCTGCCCCTAAACCCATGCAGCCCACTTGCCCACTTGCCCAATTTCCCATTCCTGATTGTTAAGACCCAGATCAATAGAACTAAAGTCTAGTGGTGGGGTACTATATGAACCCCATGGCCCTGCACCAGATTTATTGCCATTTTGAAATAAAGGTTATGAGATATTGTAAAGACCCAACAATTGGGGGAGATTTCAGCTAAGTAGGGCACCAATTTGGCAACTTGGAGCCCGGTGAGTGCAGTCACAATGGGATAGACCATCATCACCCATTGGAAGAACTTTGCGTGTATGTTATAACGTCCAAAATTACGGAAAAATACGTGAGTATGTAGTATATACAGGTGTATATAGCTACAGACTGAGTGGAATGGGGCAAAATCAGTGTGGGCCAGGAGTACTGATTAGAGGAGTTGAGCTGCGCCGGCTCCTTGTAAAAGTACTCACTAGATGGATCATTGAATGGCCCATGCAGTTGTTGATATTGGTGGCCCCCAATCCCTAGGCAGGCTGTAAGGACATCCAAGAAGATCAGGTGGTTCATCTTCTAATCCTGGAGAAGGGCAGACAAGGCTTAGTGTCTTTAACTTTCTAGAGGGTAAAAGTTTTGAGTGATTTATGTGATAACAATTGAGGGGTAATTTGCTCAATGATAGCACAAACTACCATCAAGTTATTGAGATTTATTATATACTATCATTCTTGGTGGGGCATGAATAGTGAAAAACATTTGACAGGGAACCCCAAACATGTGATGTTGTCTGGAATTCCCTTTTGGGATTGGGGTTGGAGGGGTTTGGCAAGCAATGAATTGTTAATCTTGGCATTGCATGGCTTTGGAACTTCTTCAGGCACTTTCATACACCCAAATTCCACTTCTTCATTTTATGCATAGGGTGTTTTGCAGGGCAGCCTGTCAGCCCCATCTAAATTTGGTAGGTTCCAAATTTGGGCAGCACTTCCCTCTATTTTTAGGTTTGTGTAAATTGTCTTTTTAGGTTTCCCAATTTGACAATTTCCCCATCCAGCGGGGGTGGACGGTCCCACTGTGGGGGTGCGCCGCCCCCCGCTGGCTGGGTGGCAGTGGGCAAGCCACTAGGCTGGACATGCAGTCCGCGGCTGGGGTATAAAACCCAGATTTTAAAACTTTTAAATTTTTAAAATTTGTTTTTGTCCACTGGCTGTTTCACGGCAGTTTCCCCAATCAGGGGAAACTGCAGCAATTTTTTGGCTTGACTTTTGAGATCAATTGTGCACAAAATGTTGTTTTAACAAAGGTTGTTGTCAGGAATATTCCTGACAGATATTGATTTTCCTGATTGTTCCCCTATTTGATTTTAGCCATCTGACAGGTAAATATGAGTCCTTCTGGACCACAGTTTTTCATCCCCAAGGTGCTCCTTACAGGCCTGTTCATTTTAATGAGTACCCCTTAAAACCTAAGTATAGATAATACACCGTTGATAACATACTAGTGATTGCCCCCTGGTATGTACAGTAGTTTTAAAAGCTATGGCGACAACCAAAAATACCTCAGATTTAAACAAAATGCATCTCTCAGGTTAAAATATACACTCTGTTAACAGGGTTTATTGGCGTTAATGGGCAAAATGAGTCAACACAGCAACAAAAGGCTCACACAGAGAAAAACCATTCAAAATACAATCCAAAATACATTGATTCACAAATGAAATGGTGTGAGTTGACTTTTGGTGTACATGTGTTTACTATGTGAATTGGTGACAGAATACACCCAAGCAAGGTGTGTCAAAATGCAAACCAAAACTGAAACACAATAGCAACTTACTACGTAAACAAAATCACTCATGCAATGTGTGCAATGGATTGTAATCATGAATGATACCAAGGTATCTAAAATAAGACACAAGATCTGAAACATAAATTTTAAAAATATTGTGTTGGGTGTTTGAATTTGGCAGTAAAATCTAGGAAAATGGGTGGATTTTTTTGAGTATTCTAAAATGGGTGTTGTAAAACCAAAAACAACTAACTAAGAAATAAATAATCTATAATTGGGATATTGGGTGGGAAAAAATATTAATTGAATATCCATAAACAGATAAAAGCAAAAATTAAAAATAGGGAGTAACTTAATTAAGTTTTATTTAATATTTTATTAAATTCTCAAAATGGAAGGAACACAACAACAGAGTACTATGGCATCTGTTGTGCGCCGTGGTTGTGGTTGCCTCCGCGGGTCAAAGAATAGACTTAGTGCAACACAAATGCCTACTCAGGAGGGAGGCGGGAGAGGAGAGTTCCATAGTGACGCTGCACTGAAACAGCTGGTTCAAGGAGCACAAGCTGCTAGGGTGCAGAGCATAAAACCTCGGGTCCCAAAGCTGACCCAGAAGCCAACCAAGGTCCCACTACAAAGAAAGTTAGAAACAAGGTGGTAGAACTTACTTTGTATGTGTTTGACATTGTGTACTGGTAAGGGTTGGTCCCGTCAGCCATGCTGGAGAAGGTGAAGCCTGTACTTGATACTAGCTATGAGCCCTACGTCAGTGATGGCAATCAGGAGGATGAAGAGGAGCCCCAGTTCTATCAAACCAATGAGGGACAGCTGGTGTAAAAAAAGGTTGCAGCCTTCTATACCAAGGTACCTATGCCCTGTGTTGTGCCCAATGCCAATGAGTCAATCCCCACCGCTAAAAAGCCCGCCCAGAAGCACATCCCTGACATCAAATGCACCATCCTGCTTAAGCTAATGCGGGAATTGGGTGATTACAAGGCGGCCGCAGCCATTGTTGGAGTGGATCCCAAATACACCAGCAGGACCTTCCAAAAATTCATCAATACTGGTCTTGTCCTTGTTGCGGAGAAATCCTTACGCATGTCAACCATGCTCACCAAGGAGCACAAATGGGCAATCCGCCAGTGGATAACCCAGGATTGCCATCTTGAACTGACAAATATACATGCCATGGTTAAATCTACTTTTGGGATTGAGGCCTCAATTTCCTTCTATTATCATTTGGTCAAGGGAATGCACTTTTCCTGGAAAAAGCTCAGGGTATCCCCCTACAACAGAAATAGCCCAGCCAATATTGACGTCAGGAAAAACTAGGCAGAGGCGTACACTGCCCTCAAATCCAAGGGGATAATCAAATTTTATTATATTGACAAATCAGCATTTGCCTTGTCAATGTGCAATGAGTATGGCTATGTCCCCAAAGGCTCCAATGACAGGATGGCTCAGCGTGCTGCAGTCCGCGCCACAGCCTACTCAATGGTGGCTCTCCTTGGTCCAAAGGGGGTTGAGCTTTATCAAATGATATTGGGTTCTCACAACAGCTGTACCTTCTTATCATTCCTCAAATTGGTCCAGGAGCATCTGAGGCTCACAAGCCCGGGCTTCACTAATGTGATTGTGTTGGACAACGTTGGTCTCCACAAGGTGGCTGATATTCTTGAGGAATTTCCAATGATTGACACAAGCATTGCAGTGGGCCCCCAGCAATTGACCACAGCAAATTTACGCCTTCTCTTCCTCCCAGCTTATTTGCCCTTCCTAAATCCCATTGGGGAAGTCTTTGGGTGGCTCAAGCGAGTTGTCAAGCAAGGAACCCCAACTGGGACCGAGGACCTCTTTAATTTGTTGCAGGTCAGGATCCACACCCTCCCAGCTGAGACCGTGGCCAAATTCTATGGCCACACTGATTTGTTCATCCCTGCGTGCCAAGTCAAACAGCCAATCAATTAAAGGCTTAGTGTGTCCAATTTTTTTTATATTCTCTTATTTACTATTCAAGATTTATTAATTATCATTTTATATTTAGATGTTTTCATGCCTGGAATCACATTCAGAAGATCCATCAATAGATGTAAGTAATTTATTTATATTTATTATATATTATTTTATTATGCCATCTGAGATAATCCCAAATGCTTGATACTGGATTATGCAAATAGATTTAAATCACTTTGGTCAAATAAATATAAAAATAGTTTTAAAAAAATTAAACGTAAAATGTACAAGTTAGAATTTATTTTATTAACGTATAATTTTATGCTTTTATGAAAACTGTTTCTGCAATATATTTTGCAAAACTTGTTTGCTAAAATAAAAATTATAAAAATTATTATAATTAGAATACTATAAATTTTATTAAAATTTATTGGAATCATATTTTTATTGTGTGCGCCTTTAGTGGGTTCTTCAGTATGTACCTACCCCGCAATGGAGGTGGCGCACAACCTCCACCACCACACTGTGAACGGTGGATACACCCTTATTGAAATACTCCCTCCTGCTGGTGAAAGGCAGTAGGGTCAGGTGGGAGTGAAGCAGCAGCTTTTTAGGAGGGGCTACAAACCTGTATATCCCAGCCAGGACCAGGGTGTCCTGGATCACATGATCAACCAAGTCATATCCAGGGGGGACCTTCTTCCCGTCGAGTGCAAGCCAGGCCTTGTCAATTCCCAGAAGGACCCCGTCCAGGTCCTCTACAGACGCGCCCATCCCAAAGTAGAATAGGAACCCCAGGTAAACAACCAGATGAAGCCTTTGCCCTGAAAAGGCTTCTGTGAACTCACACAGTTTATTATAGACCACACTTATCTTCTTGTTGTGCCTGGTCTTTGTGAAGGTCAGCTCCATGGCTGCAGGGGACCCTGTCTTGTTGGCACTCCAGGCCAACCCAAAGTCTGCCAGGAGGATCTTGGTCTTCTTTACAGCTGTTGTGTCTGTAACAGCTAATTTGCCCACCACACGCCCAAAGTTCTCCAACAGATAAGATATGGTGTGCTCCACCAGGAAGCAGAAGCAAGCAGCCACATGAGCCTGGCCCATCTCTGGTACAATCTTGAATGGGAGCGTTGCCAGGACGTCCCAAACAACCTCAATGGAGTTTACACAGTAAACTCCACTGAGGGATACCAGGTCCAGGAAAATCAGTTGGGCATCCTTGTAGGCAGTAACTGCCCACTCAGATGCCCCCTTGGCATGCGTAAGTTCTTCCAACGCCTCCCGCAACATCAGAAAGGACCTGTGGATACAGTCCTTCAGCTCCCGCACAACAGGGGGGGACAGATACAATTGCTTTACCATATGAGTGGCATAATTTTCATAAAAGGTGGCCAGGACAAAGGGGACCAGGACTTGCTGGAACTTGCCGTCTACATTTTCTAAGAAAATAGGTAAGTATATATATATTTTTATTAATTTTGTTTTTTAGCCTACCTTCTTGTATTTCTTCCTTACCCACAGCCTCCGCTGGCTTGGCCATTATTGGCGCAATCAATTGCGCAGGCAATTTGGTATCCTCTGCCCTGGCACACTTGGCGGGTTTTAGGTGGGCATACATCTCTGGGTCATCAACCCAGACAGAAGTCACAGAAAGATTGTATGCCTTAAATTGCAGGCCCTTGACCACAGTTTTTTGAATATTTAGTAAGCGCTTGATTGTCTTCTCTGGGGTGTCTGGCTTTTTTGACATTAGTGCCTTTGCAGACACCTTGTCAATTTTGTCCCCAGTGAGGACGGCAGACTTCACTTTGGCTTTGACCTTGCGGTCAATGTCCTTTATTTTGGCAATTACCAAGTTGAGATCCTTCAGAAGCTTCTCCAATTCTCTCATTGATTTTTTACTAACTTTTCCATATGTTTTTATAGCTTTTTCCCAAATAAATTCTGTATTATTTTGATACTGTTGCCTCTTTGTTTATTACTTTTTGTTTTCCCATCTACTACACTATCCCATCTTTTTACCCATTGTGTATATGATTTACGCTCATCTCAACATGTGTTGTTTGCTTTGTGTTGGCATTGTTTCCTTGATTACCATATTTTTTGGCGCTTGACATAGCCCCTTGTGAAAATGTTAACAGCAATTTGGTGATCAGCTAAATTTGAATTAAAAATTAGTGTTAACTGTTTTTAGATAAAGTTGTTACTGATCCAAATTCAAAACCTTAATGAAAAACTTTAAGTCAATCAGGAGCTGAGTGATAAAGTGATTGTTGTGACATAAAGGGTCTTTCAATAATTCTTTGATGCATGTGCGCTAATTAATATGATTGGCTGGATTTTTTGCCATTGTACACCATTTTCACTGTGGCAAGTTGTTGAGGGACTAGTGCCCAATCAGCTGCTGGGTTAGCACAAGTCTATCAACAACTCACCACAGCAGCAATGGTGTACAATGGCAAAACATCCAGCCAATCATATTAATTAGCGCACATGCATCAAAGAATTATTGAATGACCCTTTATGTCACAGCAATCACTTTATCACTTGGCTCCTGATTGGCTTAAAGTTTATTATTAAGGTTTTGAATTTGGGTTAGTAACAACTTTATCTAAAAACAGTTAACACTATAATTTTATAATTAAAATTTAGCTGATCACCAAATTGTTGTTAATATTTTCACAAGGGGTGTGTTTAAGTGCTAAAAAAAATCTGTGGTCTGGATCTAGATAAACAACATAGTAAATATATGATTTTATAGAAATAAGCTGAACATAAAGAATAAAACCAACTATAAACAAAGAGAACATGAACAATTGAAATTCAAAAAAAGATAATATAAATAGAAAATGTTTGGTGACAGGGGTTTATTGGGGCGGGGGAGAGTAATGCCTAGGAGGCAGAATAACACAGGAAGGAAGATGTAGAGGCGGTGCTGGCCTGGGGGGTCTGGGATTGGGTGGGTTGGGCTTGCGGGTTAGGGGTGTTGGTGGCGGGGGTGGAGGCAGGAGGATTTTGCGTGATGGCTGTCATATAACACTTGTTGTATTTCTCATCAGTCATTGGCTAGATGGGCTGGTAAGTGGCAGTGGCCCAAGGTGGAAGGTGCTTATCCTTACATGATTGGGACCCATGTTCACATGAAAAACCATTTGCGCAAACAAGTCAGCCACCCTCTGGCAGCCAAAGAGAAAATTGTGGTCAAGGACTCCAAGATAGAGGTTGTTGAAAACCTGAGGGCAGCGCTACTGTAGTGTATCTCCAATATTGAAGAAGACAACATCAGCCAGAGGGACGTCTGCATGGCTGGCAGGGTAGACTGAGGCCTGGTGCCTGCGTCTCTGGATGGCCTTGAGGGCGGTAGAGCTACCCTCCATCTGGTGGCTCAAGAAAACCTGGTACTTGGAATTTGAGCCATCCCAGGAGTTGAGTAATCCACCAAGGATGTGGTTGTATGAGTAGCCATCAATGAAATCTGGGTTTGTCCAATAGTAGACAAAACCCTTGGCTGAAACAGCCAGAAATGCGCCAATGAACGTTCCCTTCTTGAAATTCTTCCTTCTATTCTTGGCGGCAGCTTTTCCTTGCTTGCCAAAATCATCAAAAGCTATTGATAGCTTGTAATAGGAGATGAACATGACATCATCAGTTAGACTAGTCAGGCATTGGACCAGGGTTGATTTGATGGCAGTGTCATATGGGGAATCCTCAGTGCCATACCATTAGTCACCGGCAAAATTGGTAAGAACCTGTATGAAAGCCACCTTCTCATACATCCAGAGCTGCATCATGCGCTTGGAGACCCATATGTTATGGTGTGCAAGCTGCTTCCAGACCTGGGTCAAGGGAAGCTTGGGATCCCACTGGAGGAGATCAAGCATGATTGGGTATGCCTCAGATATTTGTGACTAGGGAGCCTTCTCGGGCTTCTTAGCTGTCCTGATATGATCCCCCTGTTCATCAGGCTGTTGAATTCCTGCATGACAGTAGCTCGGGTAAATTGCAACTGGGTGGCAATCTGTTCCCAGGACAGACCCTGTAGATTCAGTGCCACAATTTCCTGAAGAATTTGGGCGGTGATGATTTGTCGCTTGGGGCGCTGGGCCGGGGGAGCTGAAGCCTGATTGGCTGTAGGGGGGCAGGTTGGCTGGTGGCAGGAAGTTGTTCCAAATCAAGATTGCCATCCTGATTGGTTGGTTGACAGGCAGCTCGTGCAGGGGTGGGTACGGGAGCAGGGGCAGAGCTAGACACTATGTGACTACTGAACAAGTCAAAGCCATATGGGTCAGGGGTCAGGCACAGGTCAGCTACCTTGTTACCCGCCTCAAAGGCTTAGGTGTAAACAGATGCCTCCACGTTCTGAGCCTTGCCTCCATTGAAACTGGCTTGGCTGCTGCTGGCTTGGCTGCTGGCGCCGTCAAAGATATTGCTGTTAAAAACCATTATAAAAAACCTAGGATAAAATCACTAAAAGCAGAAATTTTAAAATTCAATGATTTATTTTTATTGTAATCTTAAGTCCATATTTGGAAGGTTCTCAAAACCTTTTCATACAAATCTGGAGCCATAAAAATGGATAAAATGCCTCTGTTCCTAAATTGGATAGCTGTTGATTGGTTGTCAAACTGTTATTTTTCTCTTTTAGGCTGCTCATACTACACATTTTGTGTGAGTTCCTTTTTTTTGTGCTTGTGTAATCTCGCTTCTAGATTGCTCAAGTTTTGTTTTGTTTTAGTTCTTCTGTTGGTGCCTCATATGAATACTGATTGGATTATAATATACTCCAGAACAGCATCCATCCATTTCACTTGTTGCATCAGTTAATTTTGTTTGTGGCTTGAACTACACCTCTTGACGTTTGATATAATTTTGTATAATGGGCTAGTGAAATTTTGTTTTTTGTTTGACAGTCCATTTATTAACTGAAATTTTATAAATTAATTGAATCCTGAATCTTGCGCAGCTTGGATTTTGTTTAAATCTGCAATCATTTTTTTTAAATCTGAGGTATTTTTGGTAGTTGCCATAGCTTTTAAAATTACTGTACTAATGAATTGACCATGTTGTGTTCTGAGGCGCGGCACAGACACACTTCAGTGAATCCTAACCTTAGGATTGAGTTTATACTAAGCCTCAAGTTAGTTGGAGGGGAAGATGGATGGGTTACCTTGTGGCCATGAATAGTAAAATCTCTGCTAGGTGTGGCTAGAGAGGGGCGCTGAAGTACTGAAAGATGCAAAGACAGGAATATGAATAGAACTCAAATTTTATTGGTGATAAAGAAACTGCATATATATTATTTTTTGTTACCAAAAATAATATACAGACAGTGGGACCACTTGCCACTGGTATTAGTGGCAAAAGTGAGTTGCCCAGAGCAAAGGGGATGAACAGTTGAACTTCCGTCTTCAGAAATCAACCCATTTCAAGGGAAAAAAGCAAAAGCAAGAGATTAGCCCTCAAAAAGAACCCATAAAAGGCAAAATTAAAAATGCATGAATATGTGAATTCATAACATTGTCCCTCTAGATTGGTCTTAGAGGGTAGTACTTGCAGAGAAACTTGGCATGCACTCAAGAAAATGATCAACTATTTGAGAGGAGCTTCACAGTGTACTCAGAAGTGCGCTTGAAGGTAACCTCAAGAGGTCCAATCCATAGGGGATCCAATTTGTGAGTGTGTCCACCTAACCTATGCTGATAGTATAAGAGGTGATCTCCAACCTTAAACTCTGGAAAAAAACATCCAGCATTATCCAGGGAGATTTCTAACATCTTAGTTTTGTAGGCAGAGGTGTAGGCAGAGGCCTGGTTATCAATTATGCAGTTGATGTCAGGGATCCAGTTTTGGGCAGCTGGCCCGTCATTTTAAGGGGTAACTTGGGCCAGGTTTTTTGCGGGCAATGCCCACCACAAGAGGGGAGCTAACTTTAAAAGGTAGGAGGCAGACTTCTCCACCCAAGACCACAGGCCGGCGGCCGGGATTATAGTGTCAATCACCCCTGTGAGGATGATGTACACAATTCCAAACAGCTTGCCAGAATGATCAGTTGGGAGGTTGGTGCAGAAGCAGGCATGTGTTTTGGGGTCACAGGCGGTTCCATGGACAGGCCGTAAGCAGGAAGATAGTTGAATTTCCCTCTGAATAACTTGGGTGTTGAAAATATACGGGCCTTGTTGGTTGTATCTAACTGCGGATTGTATGCAGGCCAGGGGATCAAGTTTGAGTATCTTTTCTGGGGTGTATTCTTTGTATTCAGACTTCAGAGGGTAGTTGGTAAAGTGGACGGGTTCAAAGGGTACACCAGGAGGACAGAAGACAGCAGGCAGTGGGGCAGGCAGGCCATGAGATCTTGAACTGAATTGCTAGACAGCAAATACAAAATAAGGCAATAGCTGTATGAGCCAAATTAACATAACCTTATTCAAAAATGGCAATAAGTTTGGAGTGCGGGGTCCTTGGGTCTATATAGTACCCCCTCCAAACTTAACATTTTCCATGGGGGTTCATCAGGGCATTGGCAAGGCCAGGGTTGGGGGAACTGGGTGCTTGGGTCCAAAGGTGGAAAAATGGCACTTGGCCCAGGAGTTCTTTCATTGGTCAGGAATCTTGATTTGGCTGCCTGATTATCTTGCTTTAGTGTCAAGGTCATGGGACCAGGTTGTGGGCCCGTGCCTCTTTCCTGGGTTGGCTCTTGATTGGTTGCTGGTGTAGACTTCAAGTTTATGAAGCTAATAGTTGCCAAATCAGTACCTCCATTAGGCGCTGTGATTAATCCTCCATTTGGTGCAATGATTTCTTTAGTTTGTCTCTTTTTACCGCATGGATCAATATGCTTGGTATCAGCTTGTGGGGGCTCAATCCCAGAAAAAGTAGGCGGGCAATCCCGCGGTCCACAGGACTGGCGGCCCAGAGGAATCCAGGTTCAGGGTTTGATTCCTGCTCCTGGGCCCAGGTTTTTAGAGAGGAAGAATTTTCAATCATGACAGTTGACCAGGTTCTTGATGTGAGTATCAGAGTCTAGGGCGTCATCTGAAGAGAGTATGGGACCTCCTAAGAGCAACAGAGTGGCTGCTTTACACCCATACAGAATAGCAAAGGAAGAGTGCCCAGTGACACAATGTTTACTAAGGAATTAGGAAAAGAGTGCAGAAGTCAGATATAGATCCCAATTAGCAGAGTCTGAATAGGTTAGCTTCTGCGTTATGAAAACTAAGGTTGAGTTAGAGTGTTTCACGGCCCCATTAGTAGACAGGTTATAGGGAGCTGAGAAAGACCGGTGGGACCCTAAAGACTCTACAGCAGATGTTATTAGCCTTGTATTGAAGTTGAATCCATTATCTGACAGTAGTACTTGTGGGCAGCTGTGTCAATAGAACACATCCTGAAACAAGAAGGCAGCAGTAGTCTTGGCAGTGATGGCCTTGGTAGGACAAGCTTCTAACCACTTACTGAAGTGGTCAACAGCAATTAAGATGAAGCAACAGTCTGAATGCAAATGAGGAAGAGGCTCCACAGCATCAATGCTGATGGTGTGAAATGTGTGCTGAGGGGGGACTAGTTTGAATTTATGGGATGAAGTTTGGGGATGCTGTAACTGGCAGTAATGGCAACTGGCAATGACATCAGATATTAATAGCCAGAGATTTCCCAATAGTAGTTCTTCTGGAGCCAGTCATAGTTATTTGAAATTCCCCCATGACCAGTCTCTTTGTGTGCTTGGATTATCAATGATAAACAGAGACTGGGGCAAGCATAAGACAGTTACTGGTCATAAACCTTCTTGAACAACTGATTATTGTGGATGAGGGTGTCCTCAGATAGCATAGTAAGGGAAGATTGAATTTCATCAGTCTTGTTTTCTCAAGAAGAAGGATACCCAATCAGTTCATACAATTGATCTTCTTCTACAGGGTGTCAAGCAAGGATAGGCATTCAGGTTATCCCATCTGTGTTCTGATGCTGTATTCTGGGTCAATGTAACTCTATGAAATCATAGCCCTGTAGGCAAAGGGCCCATCTAGATAATTGCCCTCCTAGCTCCTTGAGCTTTTTTAGCCACTTAAGTGAAGTGTGATCAGTGACCACAGTGAAATTAGTAACATAAACATAATAGTGGAACTGTTTAACAGCATGTAGTACAGAGAGGCACGCTTTCTCAGTAACACTATAGTTTTTCTTATGCTTATTGAGGACACAAGATGTATACACTACAGGATGATCCACTCCTTCATTGTCTAGTTGGATGAGGATGAACCCAATGACCAAATCACTGGCATCAGAGTAGATGATAAATTTTTTATCATAGTCTGGGTATACCAAGATGAGAGCATCCTTTAACTTTTGCTTAAGGGGTTCAAAGGCTTGTTGCTGGCTGGCGGTCTGTTTTAAGGGGACATTACATGGTAAATAGACTAGGGGTTCACTAGTGTCAGCAAAGTCAGGGATGAACTGCCTATAGTAACCAATTATGCCCAGAAAAACCTGTACCTCACAAAGGTTGGTTGGAAGAAGCATCTTGTCAATAGCCCCAACCTTTTTGGTCATTGGTTGGATCCCAGTTTAAGTTAATTCATAACCCAAGAATTCAAGATGTTCCTTGAAGAAAGCACATTTAGGCAGCTTCAGCTTAAGACCAGATTCTTGAATCTTAATTGAGACTTCTTTCAGGTGGGCCAAGGATCTGTAAAAGTTGCTCTAAAGACAGTGATGTTGTCTAAGTACACCAGGACACAAGAAAGCTTTAGATCATGGAGTATAGAATTCATGGTGAACTGAAAGGTAGCAGGAGCGTTACATAGCCCTTGAGGCATGCATATAGGCCAAAAAAACCCCTCAGAGGTAATTAGTGCTACCTTCTGTCTATCTTATGAGGAGAGGTTGACCTACTAGTAGCCTGATTACAGATCAATTGCTGAAAATAATTTCAAACCTCCAAGATAGCAAAGGGGTCATTTATATGAGGTAGAGGGTATGAGTCCTTTTTAGTGAAGTAATTCAGCCAATGATAAACCATCACTATATGATGACCTCCATCCTTCTTCTTAAGGATCAGCAAGGGCAAATACCAAGGGCTCTGAGAAGGAGCAAGTAGTCCAAAATCCAACAATTGTTTAATTTTTTTGGACATCTGTAAATCTTCCACTTGGCTATGTTGGTATGGTTTAGCTTAGAAGGGGGAAGCATCCCCAGTATCAATCTGGTGGATAACCCCTTTGCATAGGCCATAATTGGTACTAACCTTATCAAAGATGTCTGAAAATTGGTCTAGCAATTCAAGTACTTATTTCTGTTATATTAGCAACAGCTGAGGAAAGTCTTAAGCGGTGAACAAGGATACGATATGTGGTTTGTCTTCAGGTAGATTAAAGTCCTGGAATGTGCCAAAGGGATACAGAGAGAGGGTGTCAGGGGCATTCAGTAGCTTGTCATATCCAACTACTTGTTCTCTAGTCACAGATATGCAAGTGGCTGTTATACTGGTCACCAGTAGCTGGACATGGTCTTTATGAGAGACATCTATAATCCTGGGGAACAAATAAGGCTTGTTGCATCCCAATAAGGGAGGAGAGTATAGTTCAAGGATTGTGCACTCTGGTAGTTCATAGAAGATCTGGGAATCCAGGATGACTTAGGATCCAGGAGGGATGGTCACAGTAGAAGTGGCTAAGAGTGTAATCCCTTCGGACGCAGAGAAAACAGCAGGAGGACACTTTATGTTGGACAAATGAATATAATACTTCCGTGTGAAGACACCAGCTGGGTATTCTAAGACACACGTCTTGAGGCGCCTCCCAGGGAATTTGACAGGTTCTTCAAAGATCAGGGGGACCTCATACTCTATAATAAAAAGGTAGTCATCCTTTAAATATTTGATTCCATTGTACTCTCTAAGAAATTAGGTACCAACTAGAAGATTGTAACTCTCATTCTCTAAAAATACAGCAGGCACAGATAGAAGTAGTTTACTAAAACACATGGGAAGAGCTGAGTAAGCTCCTATGGCACAAGTTATTAACAGGTCAGATGTACTGTATTATTGATGATAGTTGAGGTCAGGGGCCAATTTAAGCTTTTTCATGAGCTTGGAGGATACAACATTGACTGCAACTTAGTGTCTAGCACAGCCTTGGTCTTAACCTTTTGGATAGATATCTCTACACAAGTAGTGATACAATCAAAGGGTAGTAAAACAGCTAAGACAGTTTGTGCTTTAGCTAGCTCTTTGTCCCATTTTTCAATCATACATCTCAAACCAGGGATTCCTTTTAGACAGTCTGAAGAGAATGCTATACCAAAATATTTTAAAGACAGCGTCAGCTACTTCAGCTTCTATTTAGAATACTCTATTAACACATGAGACCTCTTAGTTATAGTGAGGTAAGTGCAAGAGACAACCCTTAACTTCATCCAGAGGCTTAGAAGTGATAGTGGTCTTTCCAGAACAAAGTCTGTAAGGAACAGAAATGGTTTTGGGAACTGCTAGAACTGAATATTCATGTGTCAGAGTCTTTGGTGTCAGAATCATCCATGTCAGAGTTATCAGAGATTTCATGGAACAAGAGCAAAATTAGAGAGACCTGAGAATCAATAGACTCAGAATCTTTTGCAAAGGGGGGAGTTGAAGAAGACTAGGAAAAGTTGTCAACCTGGAGCGTCTTTGCCTCTAGGTTGGCTGCTCTTTTCCTGCCTGCTCCTTGAGATTAGCACCTTCAACACGTGGATTGGTACAAAAACGTGATTGGTGTCCTATTTGTACACAATTGTGACATCCCTGTTGTCTAGGAGGGTTTTGTGAGTTCATGGAAAGGATATGAGGGCCACAAAAAGAAGATCCAGATCTAGAGGCAGCCAGATTTTCCTGTACAATAGAGCCAGAATGAGTAAGGTACATGTCTTGTAGTAAAGTATTTATACTTTTCATAGACAAAAGCATTGTCTTGTGAGCCTTAAAATGGATTTATAAAAGCTGTTTAACTTTGAGGGCTTGAGCACAGGTCATATAGGCTTCATGTGCTGTCTGCTGTCTGCTAGTTTTTAACTGTTATCCTTCTATATAGAGTCTATCTGCAAACTTGGCCATGGTTTCTTTTGGTTTGAACGCAATATGCATAAATGCATCCTTTTTCACCTCTTGACTGAGGTCACCACCAAACTCATTGATTAGAAGCTGCTTCATTTCTTCCCAAGTATCAATGGAAGGAAGTTTGAGTACCACCACCTCCTGACAGGTAGGGTGCAAACAGGTTAAAATATGCTCCTTATTAACCTTATCAGAAGCTCTTTGCATAGCTGTCTTGTAGATAGTCAAAAAAACTGCAATGATAGACTTTTTAGGGTCAAAGAGTTGCTTGAAGGTAGGTTTGAAGTGAGCTTTGGGAGTAGGGCCACTGTTGCTACTATCTAGCACATTTATACGCAGGGAGAATTCAGCTTCAGATTCAGAAGAGGGCTGTCGTGCCCATAGTTGGTGAATACTCTCCTCAAGAGTAGCCAATGCAGCAGTGTTGTGGGAGCTCATGCCGTTAGCTTGATCAAAATGCTGCTCAGAAAAGTCCAGTTGATGACCATGTGTTATCACCACAGTAGAAAGTTTGGTCAGGCAAGAGGTCAAAGAGGACCCCACAGAGAGACAAGGGGAGAATCCTTCATTTACTGCAGCAATTAGCTTACTCTTTTCTTGGACATCTCTGTATAGGATGCCATGATATCTCTTAAAGTAGTCATCTCATTGGCTAGGGAATTTAATTACCCAGCACAATGAATTTGAGGCCTTCCAGACAACCCAGGGCAGCAACCATTGTTTTCAGTGGTTCCAACAGAATTATTAGCATCAGTCACAGCAGCACGTAGAGCAGTAACTTCTTGTTACAGGACAGCCACCAGGGCATTCAAGACAGATACCTGAGGATTAGGGTGAAGGGCTTCCTTGTGTTTTCTTTTGCTGCAAGTAGATACACGTAACTCCTGGATGACATCCCATAATTTCTGCTCTCTATATAACATATCATCAGAGGGGGCAGAAGGAGGGGCATCTACTTTAGGCGCAGACATCTTGTCAACTTGGGCTTAGAGTTTTGAAATGGAAGCAGTAGATGTATCTCTTTTGTGATCAACTTCCTTTTGTAGCTCAAGGAAACCTCAAGCAGCGTGAGATGCCACTTGTTATAGCTGGTCAAAAGAATAGGCACTGAATTCAATGAGTTGTTCCATGATTCATTCAAAGTCAGAGAGATAGGCGTTCAGAGTGAAATCTACTTGGGTTTGCCAGGTGTTGAGTTGAGCTTTTTTATTTGACATAATAATGAGCTCAGGCAAAAGTCTTAAATATGTAAGTCTTGAGGTTCTGGCTTTAAGCCTGTTTGATCTGAGTATGACCAATAGATATCTTCCTAGAAAATGGAAGATGAGCGCCAAATATTAAATGTAAAAATTAATGAGCTAAAATGAACATATTTTATTGGGGAAAAAGGCATTCAATTTTATACCCCAAGGTTTGATCCTAATAGCATAAATGGAGACACTCCAAGTGGCAAGAGGCTGGTAAGGATCAGGAAGGTTCATATATTGATATTGACCTGTATTTGGATAAAGAGAACTCTTAAAAGCAAAAGCATAAGCTTTTGCATGAGTTGTTCTGTACACTATCATTTACTAGGCCAATTAAACTCCCTAGTGAGTTTTAATTCACAGAAGATCCTTCCTCAATATTGGATTTGGGGGGTGGTAGGAGCAGAGGAACTTGGCATGTACCCAAGCAAAGGATGGCCATAGAAATTCATCTTCACAGTGTATTTGGGCCCCTATTGAAAATAACAGTAAGAGGGCCAACACATAGGGAATAAAGCTTATGGGCGCGGCTGCCTGTCTATTGTTTGTAATAAAGGACTCAATCTACAATGTTGAATTAAGAGATGAGGGAGAAAGATGCATTAGAAGGTGATAACTCCAAGGTCTTAGTCTTATAAGCAGAGGTGTAGGCATTTTCTTGGATATCTATGACCTTATTGACTAGCTCTTTGACTTGCTGTTCAGGATCAAGAGCAGCATCTAGATCAACCAATGTATGTTTCAAGAGTGAGGGGTAGTGGATTCTTGTCTATACAACATTGCAAATGGAGAAAAACCAGTAGTACAATGCTTACTTAGAAGGTAAGCAAAGAGGGCAGCAGGTAGATATAAATCCCAATTGAAAAGCATCTAAATGAGTTAAATTTTGCATGATAGAGACCAGGGTGTAATTGGCGCACTCTACAGTACCATTTTTAGGGGGTTGTAAGGGGCAACAAAAGACTGATGGGTACCTGTGGCTTCCACCAACAACATTATCAGGCAGGCGTTGAAATTGGTCCTATTGCCAAGGAGAAGCACCTGAGGACCCCCATGGCGGTGGAATATGTCTTGCAGTAAGAAAGTGGCAGTAGTCTTGGTGTTAATGTCCTTGGTTGCTCTAGCCTTTACCCAATTACTAAAGTGATCCACTACAATGAGGATAAACCAGCATCCAGAACAAGAACAAGGGAGGGGACCTACATCATCCACACTGACAATGAGGAAGGCGTGCTTAGGTAACAACAACTTGAATTTATGTTGAGCGGGGAAGGGTTGCTGTAGTTGACAGTCATGACAAGCAGCCAGAACATCAGGGATTAGAACTCACATTTTCTCTCAGTAGTAATTTTTGACCAGCCAATAATGAGTCTTGGATATTCCTTTATGACTGGTATCTGAGTGATCTTTTAAGATAACCAAAACTTGCAAGCTAGGGCTGACGTAAGGTAGATATAGAGATTCAACTTTCTTGAATAGTTGGTTATCTCTAACCAAAGTGTCAACCAAAAGCTTCTTTAAGGCTAGGTGCTTTTCTTCAGGCTCCAAATCCCAAGCTGTAGGGTAACCAATGAGCTCATACAATTGGTTTGCTTCAGCAGGAAGTAAAGGCTAGGATGGAAATTCAAGATAGGCCATTTGTGTTCTGGTGTTGAACTTCAGGGCAGTGGATCACAGTGAAGTCATAGCATTGCAGTTGCAGGGCCCAGTGTGCAAGGCGTCCTTCTAACTCTGTTAGTTGTTGCAACCAAAAAAGATAGGAGTGGTCCATGACTACAGTAAAGTACATACCATATATGTAATGGCAGAATTGCTTGATTGCATTCAACACAGCTAAGCACTCCCTCTCTGGCACGCTATAGCTCTTCTCATGCTTATTGAGAATACATGAAAAATAGGTGACATGATGTTCCATACCTTTGTTGTCCAGTTGTAACAGGATAGATACCACTTTAACACCACTAGCATTGGTATACAGAATGAACTTCTTGTCATAATTGGGGTATACTAGTATGGGTGCTTCTTTTAGCTTCTGATTCAGTGCATCAAGGTATTGCTGCTGACTGTCATTCCACTCAAAGGGTACACCTCTCAGTAATTAGACTAATGGATCACTGAGCTCAGCAAAGTTGTGGATAAACTGTCTATAGTACCCCCATCATTCTCAAGAAGGCTTGAACTTCTTGGAGATTAGTGGGAGGTAGTATGTTGATGATGGCGTCTAATTTATTTGTTGGTAGGCAGATCCCTGTCTGTGTAACTCCATGGCCCAGAAACTCCAAGTGGTCCTTGAAAAAGGAGCATTTAGATGGCTTTAGTTTGAAGCCAGCTTCTTGGATCTTGAGGAATACAGCTTTCAGGTGATCCAGATGTTCAGTGAATGTGGCACTAAAAACTGTGATGTTGTCTAAATACACCAGCACACATTTCAGCTTTAAGTTGCAGAGAATCGAGTCCATAGCTTGCTGGAAAGTAGTAGGTGCATTGCATAACCCCTGAAGCATTCAGGAGGGCTCAAAAAGCTCCTCAGAGGTGATGAAAGCAGCATTTTCTCTATCTATGGGATGAAGATCTACCTGCTAGTAGCCTGAGGCAAGATACATTACAGAGGAAAAATTAGAGCCTCCTAGTTGCTGTAGAGTGTCATCAATACAGTGCAGATGGTAAGAATCCTTCTTAGTCAGATAATTGAGACACTAGTAATCCATTACAATACAATGTCCTATATCTTTTTTTCTTAAGAATCAGCAGTGGAGAAGCTCAGGGACTCTGGGAAGGGGTAGCAACCTAGCATTCAAAATTTGTTTCAATTCTTTAGAGACCTGGGTGTCTTTAACCCTGCTGCAACAATAGGGCTTTTCTCTGAAAGGTGGATTGTCTCCAGTATCAATCTGATGTATAGCCCCTTTTGCAAATCCATAATTGCTAGGGCCTTGATTTAAAGATGTCTGCAAAGTAATCTAGCAGCTTTAGCACCTAAGATTGCTGGACTGGGGTCAGTTATGGGAAATTCTGGGCTAAAAAGAGGGACAAGACCTGAGGTTCAGCTTCTGGTAGCGCAAGGCTACTGAATGTCCCAAAAGGATTGAGGAAATGAGCAGCTTGTGCACTCAAGAGCTGTCCATGTCCAATTATCTGGCCCTTAGTAATTTATATTAAATTAGCAGTCAAGTTAGCTTTTAACAGCTGGAAAGGTTCTTTATGAGTGACATCCAGGATCCCAGGGCATAGGTGAGGTTTATTTTGTCCCAAAGACTCAGTAGCTTATAATTCCATGAACATCTTTTCAGGAAATTAATAGAAAGCCTGAGAGTTCACCATCATCTGCAACTCAGGAGGTATAGAAAAGGCATGTGGAGCCAACAGAGGGACTCCATCTGATGAAGGGCACAAAGACAGTGAGGACTTGAGATTAGAGGAGTGCATTCTAAACTTCAAGGAGAAAATGCCTGTAGGATACTCTAGTACACAAGTCTTTAAATGCTTCCCTGGAAGGCTTACAGGCTCTTCAAATATAAGGGGCATATTGTAATTAAGGAGGGGTAAAACCCCTTCCTTAAGATTAATAATGACATTATATTCTCAGAGGAACTGGGTACCAATCATGAGACCATAGATTTTTTTCTCTAAGGCCACCACAGGAGAGGATAAAATCAGCTTCCCAAAGCAGAGGGGAAGAGCAGAGTAGGCTCCAATAGCACAAGTAGACAACAATTCAGAGGTACCATAAGACTTATTGTAGGTGAGGTCTGAAGCAATCTTGAGCTTTTTAATGAGTTTAGAGGAGACCACATTAACAGGAGATCCTGTGTCTATTATGAAATTAATCTGATTTTTATGAACAGCTACTTCAACTTGAGTGGTGGCCTTTTCAAAGGGAGAAAAAATAGCTAGAATCTCTTTAGATGCAGCAAGTTCCTTCTTTAACTTCTAAAAAGTACAGCATAGAGCTTGAATTGCTTTATACAACTTGTATGAGTAAGGAGACCTGTAGGTTCTGGAATATAGCTTTGGCTAGCCTGTCAGCTTCAGCAGAGGATTCAACTCATACATGAGCACAACTGTCTTAGACAAGATAAGGAAAGCAACCATCTCTTGAGAATTAGAGGAGCCAGGTACTACTTTAGTGGTTGTTGCTTTCCCAGAGCATAACTTGTAAGGTACAGATATATTCTCAGGGACATCCAGCACTGTGTCCCCATTGCCATCAAGTTCATTTTCCTCAGATTCATAAGAGTCAAAGTCACTTGGCAATTTGTGGAATAGATGCATGATTGAAGGTGCATAAGATGAGGATGAAGTCCCAGATGTGGTAGGAGGTGTGGTGAGAGCAGAAATAGGAGGAGAATGAGAAGAATAGTCAACAGAGAGCATCTTTGCCTCTAAGTTGATTGAGATTTTCCCAATTAGCTTCTAGGATCAGCTCACTCTATCTTCAGGTTTGTACATACTCAGTAGGGATGATCCACTATTCCACAATTATGAAATCCTTGACACTTGGGCTACTGTAAATTCAGAACCTAAACGTAAAAATGCAAGATTTTCAAATCCTTGGTCTAAATTTCAAATCACTTTTGCAGGATGGCCTTTTTTTAATTAAATTGAATTCTTTGAGTATTTATTTGAATATTTGAAAATGAGGGAATTAATAGACACTTTGCAAAGTTCAAGTCAAACTGCATATTTCCAATGGACAAAATGAATTAACTGGAATCAGATTTTAAGCATTCAAATCCATCAACCATTTTCATTAAGTTTACTATGTTTTTTGAAATTGCAGGATTGTCAAATCCAAGAAACAAATTTCAAATCACTTTTGAATGGCACTAGTAAACTCAGATATTAATTGCGGGAACTGGAATCCAAATTTAATGTACAGTAAGCACACTAGGAAACACCAACCCAAATCAAGAAGCTCCACTCTGGATAAAATCAAATGAAAAATTCAATCTTGATAACCATGTTTAGACATAAAAAGTGATTAAACTTTAAAATCATCCAAAACTGGAAAGGATACAATATTATACACTTCAAATCACGGATATAGAAAATCTGCTACTATTCAAGGCTAAATCAAGAGAAAGCAACTACTTACAACTAAACCAATAAATCTAAATAAATACATATTTAATCTAATATATAATTTTTTATTTTATTTTTATGGACCGTCAATCATATTCCCAACCAGCTCCTGCACCAGCCCGCGGGGCAGCCTGTCCATGAGGGCATCCCAGAGGGTCCAAGAACAGACCCAGAACCCAACTTGAGGGGAGTCATTCCAACACACAGGCCTCCCAAGGCGTCATTGCCAGTCAACCACCTCTCACATCCCAAGCCCAATCAACCAGCCTCAATCCAAGACAGAAGCCGCTCTCAAGGCCTGCAACCAAAGTCTCCTATACAAAGGTCATTGGGAATAATGAGGTTACATACACCTCCACGGTGTACCCAGTTGTCACCCAGCCCCGCACTCTTGATCCAAGAGTTGCTACTTCTTGCCCCACGTTTTTGATACCTTATATGAGCCATTGACCACCACCAAAGAGCCATCTGGGCCTGTATTGTATGCCACCATTGACGGCGCCAGTGCAACCAAGCATGATCCCACCTTCTACACAAAGGTCCCCATCCCCTGTGTTGAGCCTGCTAGCCAGGATGCCGCAGCACCTGCCAAGGGCCGGCAATGTTGACTGATAGTGAGTGTGAAGCTCTCCTCAACTGCTTGAACAGGGGAATGGCGGTTTGGGATATTGTGTCCCTATTTAGTGTCACAGCCAGATACATTGCTGACATCAACACCAAGTATGGCAACACTGGGCAAATTGCAAAATCTGCCAAGGCTAAGCAGCAGCCCAAACTCTTGCAGCATGTACATATTGATGCAATAAAACAGTGGGTTACCAAGGATTGTCACCTGGACTCACTTGCTGTCCAATCAATGCTTGCCACAGAGTTCAGAATTTCTGTTTCTAAAACCCTTGTTTACAAAGCAATGGTTGATTTGGGCTTCTTGTGGAAAGTACTGGGAGTTTTGCTGTACAACAGAAACAATGAGAAGACCATCAAGGATTGACACATTTATGCCAAGACATATCTGTCACTAAAAGAGACTGGGAATGTCCAGTTCTTCTACATCAACAAATTGCCATTTTCCTCCTCACTCAGGTCTAGGCATGGGTGGGTCAAGAAGGAGTCCAAGGATGGTATAGCCCATTGTGCAGCTGTCTGTTCCCAGACCTATTCCATGGTAACGCTTCTTGGTCCTTGCGGGTTGGACCAGTATCAGATGATCAAGGGTTCCCATAATAGCAGGACATTTCTTGATTTTATCTGAACTATCAAGGAGTATCTCCAGATCAATTACTGCAGTACAACCAACATTGTTGTGTTGGATAATGTTGGGCTCCACAAAGTGGATCTGGTTATGTCTGAGTTCCCGCCCATCAATAAAAATAGCCATTTGGCCAGCCACTGACTGGCTGACTACCCAATGAGACTCCTCTTTCTTCTGCCCTATTCTCCATTTCTGAACCCAATCAAAGAGGTGTTTGGTTGGATCAAGAATAAGGTGAAGCAAGACCTTCCTCAGGACACCAAGGATCTCTTCAACATCCTTGAGGTCAGTCAAGTTGCAATGCCACCCAATGTGGTGGCGGCTTTTTACAAGCACTCAGAATCCTTCCTCCCCAAAGCCCTGGCCTCCAAGCCAATCAGAAAAATGGGTGCTATGGGTTTTATTTATTTTTATTTTTATTTATTTTGTTTTTATTAGGACTCAACAATAATTATTTATATATAATGACGTGACATTTGATTGTATTATAGACATATAAGAGTGTGAAGAAAAGGTAAGTATAATTAATTATACTAGGTATGAGGAATATATTTTTATTATAAAGTAGCTTTAAAAGCTATGGCGACAACCAAAAATACCTCAGATTTAAATGAAATGATTTCAGATTTAAACAAAATCCAAGTTACGTAAGATTCAGGATTCAATAAATTTATAAAATTTCAGTTAATAAATGGACTGTCAAACAAAAAACAAATTCAATAGCCCATTATACAAAATTATATCAAACATCAAGCAGTGTAGCTCAAACCACAAACAAAATGAGCTGATGCAACAAGTGAAATGGATGGATGATGTTCCAGAGTATACTATAATCCAATCAGGATTCATATGAGGCACCAACAGAAGAACTAAAACAAAACAAAACTTGAGCAATCTAGAAGCAAGATTACACAAGCAAAAAACAAAATCGACTCACACAAGATGTGTATTATGAGCATCCTAAAATAGAAAATAACAGTTTAACAGCCAATTGACAGCTATCCAATTTAGGAATAGAGGCATTTTATTCAATTCCATGGGTCCTAATTTGTGTAAAATGGTTTTGAGAACCTTCCAAATATGGAATCAAGATTGCAATAAAAATAAATCATTAAATTTTAAAATTT
The DNA here is from genome assembly GCA_014839935.2 of Entomophthora muscae. Classification (NCBI taxonomy): domain Eukaryota; kingdom Fungi; phylum Entomophthoromycota; class Entomophthoromycetes; order Entomophthorales; family Entomophthoraceae; genus Entomophthora; species Entomophthora muscae. Next base: position 259,135 of record QTSX02002248.1, read on the forward strand.
CTACTTTTAGTGATTTTATCTTAGGTTTTTTACAATGGTTTTTAACAGCAATATCTTTGACGGCGCCAGCAGCCAAGCCAGCAGCAGCCAAGCCAGCTTCAATGGAGTCAAGGCTCAGAATGTGGAGGCATCTGTTTACACATAAGCCTTTGAGGCGGGTAACAAGGAAGCTGCCCTGTACCTGACCC